>JAXCGZ010001007.1:22500-25000 GCA_037179515.1 Halocaridina rubra
TAAGTTGAATAATTTTGTTCCCCTTATAAAATTTACGTTGGAAAATGAAAATACCAATAGTTTGCCTCTCTTATATGTTTCGTTGCATTGAGAACCTTTTTTGTCGAAATTTGATATATTTAGAAAGCCCACGGATAACATATCATATCTGCATTATTATTATTATTCTAGTCATGATCATAAAATAAAGAAATCTATTTTTTCTCGATGCTTTTCCGAGTTTTATGTATTATAAGCCCCGAATTTCTTGATGTTGAGATTGAGAAAATCATTTATATTGAAAAAAAAATTGTTATCCCAACTGCTTCTTAAATAGCCATACCGCTCCGATAGTAATGTTGTTTGGAATCTTGATAATATCTGAGTTATTCCCTACTTCCTGAGATGTTATAGTTTTGTCAAGACTCTAAGAACACTAAATATCAGCTTAGTTTTTAAATATGAAAATACTGTTGATTAAAAATAGTCCTGTTTCCACTTCTAATATTATGTTTATATAAGATTCAATGTAAAGATTGTGATAAGTACTATATTGGTTAGGCTAGCAATTCTTTCGATTTTCGTGTCAGCCAACATAAATATAATGCTCGAAATTGCAAATTGTTCACGGCCTTGTTCAAGCATTATGCTAACTGCAGTCACCATACTGACTGGAACAATGTTTCTATTTTAGTAAATCTGCACACTCTGTGATCTCAATCTCTTCCATTATCGATCCTACTCCATAAATTCTTCCTATTCAGTGCCACCTTTGGCACCCAACGTGAAGATTTGCATAACTTCCTCTTTGACTTCCCATGGGATGACTACTGCTTTCGGTCCCGCAACCCTGATCAGGTAGCCCTAAAAGTTGCCAAGATCATGACCTCAGGAATGGAGACGTACATCCCCTCCTCTATGAGAACTATTTCTCCCCCTAATCCTTGGTTTGACCGTGCATGCTCCATGACTATTCAGACCAGGGATCTAGCACACCGGTCGTACCAAGTCTCTCCTGATTTAACTCGCTCTGCTTTAATTGTAGCTAAGAAATGCTGTCCTGCTCAGATTGGAAAGTCTAAGGCATCCTTTATAAGAAGGAAAATTGATGACCTTAACTTCTCTCCCAATGATAAATGTTTCTGGTCCTTGGCCAAAAACCTTTCCAAAATCTTCTGTAACTCATGCTTTCTCCCTCTCATTCATTCTGATGTTTCTATAGCTTCCTCTTCTACTGACAAAGCCACACTCTAAGGCTCTCATTTTTCTGCAAACTCTTCATAAATAATTCCAGCACACCTGTCCCTCAATCTTTAACCCTTTCTAGCCCTATGTCCTTCCCTATCCTTTCTTCATACAACGTTCATAAGGCTCTTCGCTCATTAAAGACGAACAAGGCATCTGGTCCTGGTGGTATCCCTGCAAGATTACTCAAAGAGTTTCCAGATGATCTGAATCCCGTGCTTTGCCATCTTTTTCGCCCCCATACTCTCAACCAGTATCTATCCTTCATCTTCGAAGTTTGCTCTAGTACAACCTGTTCCTAAGAAGGGTGACCGCTCTATTCCTTCAAACTACTGACTTATTGCCCTAACCTCTTCTATTGCTAAAGTTTTCGAAATTTTTCTCACAGCTCACTTTTGAAATGTTTTGAATCTACCTCACTTATCTCCGATCACCAGTATGTCTTCTGCTAGGCAAGATCCACTGGCCACCTCCTGTCCTATCGTACTCATATATGGTTATCATCTCTGAGGAACTATGTTGTAACCCTTGATATCTCTAAGGTTTTTTGACAGAATCTTCTCTGATTTACAGTTTTCTTTCTGACCATTTCAAATCTGTGGTTGTTGACAGTGCAACATCTAGCCCATTCCCTGTTACCAGTGGTGTTCCAAGGGGCTCTGTTTTTTTCACCTACTTTGGTCCTTTTCTTCATTGATCTTAAGTCTCCATCCTCCTATCTTCTCTCACTACTTTGCCCACGATTCAACCCTTCATTTTTCTTCTGCCTCTTCTTCACAACCTTCTCCTGCTACTCGTAATAAGTCTCGTATCACTCTTTCTTCTACTCTCAGCTCAGACTTGCAGAGGGTATCTGAGTGGGGCACCCAAAATTTAGTTAAATTTAATACTTCCAAGGCAGTTTCTGGCTAGCTCTTTATCTTCTTCTCCTCCTGATAGATCTATTGTCTTCGAAACTGACGAAATGTACCCTATTAATTCTGTCATTATAGTAGGAGTTCATATAGCCTCTAACTTGTCTTGGAGGAATTACATTATCCAATTTTTTAAATCTGCATCCAAAAAAATGGGGATCTATTTTGTTTACGTCATTACTTTAACTCTTTACTGTTACTTAAAATCTATAAAGGACTTATCTGTCCCTGCTTGGAATACTGCTTGCACATCTGGGGTGCTTCTTCTTATACTTATCTCCTTGATAGGGATGAATCTAAGGCTTTCAGACTCATTAATGACCCTTCTCTTACTTCTAGTCTGGATTCTCTTTCTCTTCGCC
>JAXCGZ010001007.1:30000-31055 GCA_037179515.1 Halocaridina rubra
AATGCTAAAACAAAACACTAATATTATTTAAGCAGAAAAACAACTTATTAATCTTAGTGCAAATCATACAATTTATCAATGGCACTTATTCGAAACTATATCTAAGGGAGACTCTGAGTTTTCGCTTAAAATTATCTTAAAGCTAGTAAAACAAAAAAATAAACATAAAAATAAAAATATTTTGTCGTTTAGCACAGTGGACAAAGACGGTGGGGACATTTTCTTTCCCATTTTTTCAGTTCTAATACGGGGGTAACTTTAATTAACTAATAAGGGATTCTTAAATACCCTTCTTTCTCTCTTCACTAAAGTTTGGACATGTATAGGGATTATTTTTCTTTCTCGTTTACGTGGCTTCTAAAGGTATTATTAAAATATTTTAAAATATTTCTGTGTTTCTTTTCCTCTCTTTTCACTACAGTTATGACCTGTATGGGGATCTCCTTGTTTCTGGGATTTCATCAAGATTACATGGTTTTTTAAAGTAGTTTAAAACTTTTATTTTTTAGGACTGTTCTCCCTGTCTTAGGACGACTTTTAATTTCTCTGTCTAGGACGACTTTTATTTTCCCTGTCTAGGACGACTTTTAATTTCTCTGTCCAGGACGACTTTTAATTTCTCTGTCCAGGACGACTTTTAATTTCTCTGTCTAGGACGACTTTTAATTTCTCTGTCTAGGACGACTTTTAATTTCTCTGTCTAGGACGACTTTCGTTTTCTCTGTCTAGGACGACTTTTATTTTCTCTGTCTAGGACGACTTTTAATTTCTCTGTCTAGGACGACTTTTATTTTCCCTGTCTAGGACGACTTTTAATTTCTCTGTCCAGGACGACTTTCGTTTTCTCTGTCCCTTGCTCATGAATTCTTGCTAGGTGCGATTCCACGGTTTCCCTCGGGGATTCTTTTTTTTTTTCACTCCCTCGCTGTCCTTGCTGCAGGCCCAGGTTTGTTGCCATATCTCCTTTACTCGGATAGGCAAAACAAAAAGGACAAGGACTGGTACCATCCGCTAATCCTTCCAGCCCGGCTTCCTCGTCCCGCCCTCGGCCGATC
>JAXCGZ010001008.1:0-5000 GCA_037179515.1 Halocaridina rubra
TGTGAATAACATTCAAATTTTCACTCAATATATTCCACACTGTATCCACAGTTTTATGGTCCTCATGGAAAAGAAAACTATCCAGTGCTAAACCTACAAATAGTCTCTTTCTATTTATAAGATGCAAAAATTACTTATGAAAAATATTCTAAAGAAAATTGCTATATACTATATACAAGACATAATCCCCATATCAAGGGGGTAGCGGATTTCATGCAAAAACTTGACACTTTGTTTGGAGAACATACAGAGGAGGGGATTCCCTGTCCCCTCATTCCACTCTTACAACATGCCGGAGAACATAGAGGAAATATTCTTGCTCCCCTCAGGAGGATCTAAAGAAAATAGCATCCGATGAAAGGTAGTGGTCAACATTTCAAGAAAATTTACAAGAAAGGCTCCAGATTAAATGTTCTCACTTCGAGCTTCAAACAAATATATAGTATGAAATACTACAATTTTTGTAGCTCGGTGGTGGAGTGAGTTATGCAACTAACAATTTTTGATCCCACCATTGGGAGTTAGGGAAGGCATCCTGCCTAATCTCCTTGATATAACATGTTCGTGTCCACCCCATTTGAAAGGGAACTAATTATGACATGTAAAACAGTGCATTATATGTGTACTTGTGAAAACATAAAAGATTAGTAGCAAGTAATAACTATTCAAAGCGTCCCTGTAAAACTTAAAATAGTGCTATGCTACTACATTTTTTCATTTTTCATTTGACTGATGTATTACCACTTAAGCTTTGTAAATAGGTTCATAAAAGATATTCAAGTCTAGGCATGAGCTTATACATACAATTTTTTTTTGTTTTTCTATATTTAGTAAAGGCGAATAACCTCCAGAACCCTATGTAATTAAATAACTTCACCAATTAACAGGTCTCATTGGGTTGGGCTAGGTTACATTAGGTTAGGTTAGTTAGGTAGAGTAGGGCTGGCTTGGGTTGATTTGTAATGAGTTGAGTTGGATGACATGCCTTGGGATATTATTTTACTTATGATCCTTAATTTCTTCATCACAGAAAACCTACATTTATCTCTGAAATTCAAACAAAATATAAGAATAAAAATAAAAATATATATATCTTTAAAAAAAATCTAGGATCTTTTCAAATTTCAATCATATCAATAGGCAAGAAAGTCTAAAGACAAGACACATCTACGACCTGCCTAAAGTAATAAGCTTTCTGTTGAGGCATGAGTTTACTGTTTAAGAATGCTTCAACACATTACTCTAAAATGGAGTGGAGCTCTTCTATTTTCTTTTACTTAGAAATAAAATGAGTGGGTCTTCTAAACTACAACACATTTCTTATTTTAATTCAGATGGCA
Source organism: Halocaridina rubra (assembly GCA_037179515.1). NCBI lineage: Eukaryota > Metazoa > Arthropoda > Malacostraca > Decapoda > Atyidae > Halocaridina > Halocaridina rubra. The sequence continues at coordinate 1,341 of JAXCGZ010001008.1, forward strand.
TTCTGGACAGATGTTAACCATGAACAGCTAAAGGAATAAAAAATCTATTAACTGACAACACATAACATGCATATATTGTCAACACATATCTACAGTGTCATTTCAAGAATGAACATAGAAATCAAGCTTAATTCAATATTTTAGGCACAGTAAAGTAATCAAACAAAAGTATTCGTGTCCATCATGGCATATAAAAGCTGCAAATCACTTACACAATACTATCGTGACATTACAGGTATATTCAGTGTTTTTAATGTGGATAATTGGGAAGCCTGTCCCAGTCAGTGCCACGAGTAAAGTGCTATAGTCTCGTCATCCTCTCGCAGAACAAATACAAGTTAGGAACGTGTTTTGCTGCCAGATGTAGGAAGCATCGACAAACTGCTCTCTGAGGACGCTCAGCATTTATTGTATTGTCACTGCCAATCTGACATAAGCTTTGCTAGAAAATAGACATGGCTTACTTAGTAAGCTATCCTCAAGAACTCACAAGCCTAGAGAGACTGTGTTGCCAGAAGAGTTTTACAGTATATCGAGGACTAACAGCTATAGGTTATCCTTGCTTTTACCTGATATTTCCCTGCCACTTGGTTCCTGCTCTTGCATTCTACTCCTTGCTTGCTGTTGGCAAATGCTGTTTGCAGGCATAATTTGCAAAACACAGAGAACATAACTCCACCCCTAGGACTTAACCCAATCCACCTCTTTCATACATCGGGGCAACCATTTTGCACTTTCCTTTCCTCCAGTAAATAATATTTGCATAAATCTTTCAACTCGGAAAGAAACAGTGGATATAAACCATACCTACCAGGTAGAAACTTTATCGCATAAGCAGCAATTATAAATTTCAAAATTATCCTATTAATCTGCTATCAGATAAATGACTGATTAAGATTGGAAAGGATAAATATAAGATAAAGGATTTAAAATAATCCAGCACAATGGAGAGCCGCTAGGAGTAATGCACACTAAAATATATATTATATTATATATATATATATATATATATATATATATATATATATATATATATATATATATATATATATATATATATATATATATATATATATATATATATATATATAGATATATATATATATATATATATATATATTACTAACACTGAACTGTTAACATGCAGTTTAAAATGGTAAGAAAAGCCCATTAAGGAAAACAACGAATATATATATATATATATATATATATATATATATATATATATATATATATATATATATATATATATATATATATATATATATATATATATATATATATATATATATATATATATATATATATATATATATATATATATATATATATATTCAAAGAAGCACATTACCATATGTGAAAACATGAATCATTTTTGCTCAGACCGGGACTTGAGCCTAGGATTTTTAATTACTAAGCCAAGGCGCTACCAACTACACCTAAAAAGGTCTTAAAAGGGAAACAGACTTTATAGCTTATATTTGCAATACTAGGAATGAACGCATTCTATCTGAATGCCAGTATGTTCATATTACTGTTTCCTCCAACCTCACTCGTGGTTTCATTTTAGCATTTAACTCACCTCCCAATCTCATTCGGGACCAACAATAATCAAATAAGCACATTACCATATTTGAAAACATGAATCATTTTTACCCCGACCGGAACTTGAACCTAGGACTTACAATTACAAAGCCAAGGCACTACCAACTACACCACAGAAGGGGTTAAAAGGGAAATAGTCCTTACAGCTTAATCTGCTATACTAGGAATGAACGCATAATATATGAATGCCACAATATTCATATTACAGTTTCCTCCACTTATGGCTTCGTTTTCACACTTAATTCAACACCCAATCTCATACAGGTGATGTTGGGGGATACTGTAATATGAACAGAGTGTCATGCAGTAAGAATGCGTTGATTCCTAGTATAGCAAATATAAACTGTAAGGGCTGCTTCTATTTTAAGACTTTTTGTGGTGTAGTTGATAGCCTCTTGGCTTAGTAATCATTAGTCCTAGGTTCAAGTCCCGGTTAAGGTAAAAATGAATCATGTTTTCACATATGGTAATGTGTTTATTTGATTATTGCTGGTCCCCATTGAGATTGGGAGTATAATTAAATTCGAAAACGAAACCATGAGTGAGGTTGAGTGAAACTATAATGTGAACAGAGTGGCATTCAGTTAGAATGTGTTCATTTTTAGTATAGCAGATAAACGTTGCTAGGTATGTTTCCCTTTTATGACCTTCTTAATGGTAAAAGATACCGAACGACACAGCAGCATAATGTGAAAAGGCTTACAATTTTGAAAGTGCTTTTGCAAGCTTGTGCTGTAACACTTGCTTTTTATTTTTTTCCTAGCCAGGAGAGTGAAAACTTCCAACTAAGCGTATACGCAGAGGATACATACAGATGAAACGAACCAACCATCCTCTTTCATCTTGGATGGAGGAGGAGGAGCAAGTGGGTTTGAAAAGATTTGGGCCAAGTTGTTTTTCAACCTGTCAATTGTCGGATAGCATTTTACATACGAAAACTCACCACTACACACACACATTACATGCGTATTGCAATGACCTAGAATATATGTCAAGCTTAGCTAAAAGTAAGGTATGCCGAGCTAAAAAAGAATCTGTAATGCCAAACACTATGTTAGAGAGCATTAGAACCCCACGCATGTGGTATTTCCTGTCAATTCAGCAGGCTCATTAAGAACTTCAATAGATATGCGAGGCTTATTGCATAGAAGTATCTTTACGTGATGGGGATTCAATGTAAATAATAATGGCGATCCCGTTTATCAGCTACAAAAAAAAAGTCTTACATGACTAGACTTAACTGTAATGCAACATAAAATATATGTGGCTTGATATTGAAAATACCATAGGGTCTCTTTTCCTATGCTCGCGTCTATACTCTGTCATTTAAAACCAATTATTTTTATTTACATTGAGTTAACTCAGATGTACTGTTAACTATAAACCAAAATATATCTTATTTTCTTCAATTGGTGTTGCTCCTTAGAAATTTTATTTTCTCATCTAATATACATGTAAATACCAACAAAAAGTAAAGATAACACGTATTTACCAAGTACCAATTTTTTTTAATGTTCCTCAGTTGATACAGTGACTGCATTCTATTATTCTATCTATTTGCAGGAGCTATCAACCTCCTTATATGGGAATGGCTGAATCAGAGAATGTACTTGACTCTTTTTGGAGAAAAATACAAAGGTTGGGGATTCCCAGTCCCCTCGATCCGTCCCATATAGTCGACTTGTTAGACACAAAGAGAAACGCGAAGGAGGTATTCTTGACATCTCACCACCACCTCAGGAGGCTGTATTATATTATAAAAGGTTTAAATTCTCGAGTTAAGCAACATATAAAATTTGGACACAATATTTCAATATCTATTTATATCCAGTGGATTTTACACAGTAAACATCTTTAAAAACGAAATAGGTTTGCAAATAGATTGCGTATTTACACTATTTCTTTGAAATATACATACTAAAATTATCCCACTGAGGCTCTGGAAATATCTTTCAAAAAAGGATATTATACAACCTAATTAAAATTGTCAAATTGAAAAATGCTGAGATGCAAGTTTTGTGTGTGTAAGAGTGTGCATGTGTGTGTGTGTGTGTG
>JAXCGZ010001008.1:10000-31007 GCA_037179515.1 Halocaridina rubra
AAAAAAAATTGGAATTTGCCAAGAATTCCCACCTTCTGGAAGAGCTTAGGAATAATTTTCTAAATGAAGTGGAAAAATGACAATAATATGCCTTTCTCTGAAGCAGAAATAGAATAAAAATGAACATATTACAGATCAAAGATGACTTGTTACACTATATAGATTGTTATCCACATGCCTTATGATTTATATAATGGGTGAAGTCTGTACATAGATCATTTTGAGTTCCCTCTACCTCCCATTTCTCAGTCATTCGTTCTCTCATACTCTGCATTATATTTCTTTTCATTGAAATGGGGATAAAGATAAGACCTTTGTGTTCTCCTGCTTGTCGTAAAAGTCGACTAAGCGGAGATCAACAAGAGGGCTTAGAATCTCCCGTCCTACATTCCTCCCTCGAAGACTCAAAGGTGTGCTTTAACTCTGCCAAATCCTTACAAGGGGAACTGCAGTCTCTGCATACAGAGATATGCTCAACTCTTAGCTTAGAAATTCTCCATCACCTTCACAGGAAAAAAGATGGAACTGCAGAGTAAGAGGGAGAGAGAGAATGAGCTATGGGATGCAGAGTATGCTCAAATCTTCTCTTACCTGGAACTCATCTTTTGCCAAACCAGTCTCATACCTCAATAAAAGTTTAATAAGATAATATTATTCGACTCACGATCCCTTTCTACCCACACCTTTCCGCTGGAAATATAGCTATGACTGATTTAAAGGAAATTGCGCAATTTTCCCAAACACCAGGAATAATCAGAGATCATCAGGAAACAGTCATCTTACATAATATAACCAATTAATTATGATTCCTCGGATTGTAAAGATTCCCCGTGTCTGATTAGGCTCAGGAAGAGGCAAGCTTACATGGCAACAAGTAACCACAAGGAGAGTTAAAAAGAAGGACTTCGTATGCCTTTGCGTTTTTCAGGAGAAAAAAAATTACGGTGCCGTATATGCAGTTGCTTGCCTATCGAGATGTAGTGAGTTTACTACTAAAAGGGCAGAAAAGATCAACGACCAAAGAAATGTATATAGTCTGCATATGCCTTTCCCAGAAATCTTTTTTGGTGTTTTCTATATTGTAAATGGTAACGAATCCAATGGTTGAGAGTGCTATATCAAAACAATAACAAAGAAAAACGTCGTGGGTAAGAAAAAAGAAAAGAAGTATATAGTGTGCGTTCGATCTTTTCAAAGGAAAAACAAAATGTCGTCGTTGAAAGGTGACAACCAGTTTTCCAACATAGTTTCAACAGCTTTTTGTTAGGGCCATGTAAATATACAGTAGAGAAAGGGTTAAAATTGTTGTTTGCTGTTCTATATGTCACTATGATTCCCACTAGAATGGGGGTGGACACAGACAGGTTGGGGTTGGTGAGTTAAGTCCGGAGCTCTTTTCTAAAGTCGCTCGGTGGGTTTGAACACTGGTGTGTCACGTTGCTGGTCGAATTCTCTAACCACTGAGCTACCTCGATATTAGAAAAGATTGACTATATTTTTACCAATTGAAAGAAAGCATCTTTTGAGTTCATATAATACTCATTAAAAAAAATACCCTCAATTAGTCATAATATCTGCTTTACACCTAGAAGGTTCTGAGTTTAACTCAGACAAGCAACATAAACTGTGTCGTTCTTTGCTATGGTAGTAAACTCTCGCTTTTCAGCAGGTCATAAATGGTGACAATTATACATGCATACGTGTACAATACTCTCTCTCTCTCTCTCTCTCTCTCTCTCTCTCTCTCTCTCTCTCTCTCTCTCTCTCTCTCTCTCTCTCTCTCTCTCTCTCTCTCTCTCTCTCTAACGTGTTTTTAATTTTCACTAAAATTGCTTACATTGTAATAATTATCATGTCAAGCTCTGATATAAAGGTCTCTCTAACTGCTTCATCAGTTTACCCCTCAGCCCAACTGTTTATCAACATATTGATCTATCAGTTAAGAGTATTAAAAGGGACGTTTTAATAATGTAATAAGAATTCGTTAATTCAAAATTTATATATATATATATATATATATATATATATATATATATATATATATATATATATATATATATATATATATATATATATATATATATATATATATATATATATATATATATATATATATATATATATATATATATATATATATATATTTATATATATATATATATATATATATATATATATATATATATATATATATATATATATATATATATATATATATATATATATATATATATATATATATATATATATATATATATATATATATATATATATGTATATATATATATATATATATATATATATATATATATATATAGATAGATAGATAGATAGATAGATATATATTCCTGGAGCAAAACTCTTGCCCGTTTTATGTGTTCTATACTTAAATTGAAACAAGGTAATCACTCCTTCACTATTTTCAAAGGAATAAATTTTTGGATGCTATCAATTTCTCCTAGTTCAAAAAATTCTTGCTTGTTGTCAATTTACGCATCAACAGTATTATCGCCCAATTCTCTACTTCCATTACATCAAAATTTCTTGGGAACTAGACCCTTCATTTTCATATACATATATTTTACCAACATCTCTCAAGTTCTCTATTCTTCGTTCTTGATTAAGCTATTTCCGTTTATTCATTCTTAAAAGAACAATATCGTTGCTGTATTTTCGATTTCTCTTGGTACAAAATTCTCTGGCTGGCATCTATTTCCATTGGGTATGGATTTATGCATATTGTCATTTACAAGCTTGACAAAATCCCCCTTTGAGCAAATTGGAAATTATGTCGTTAATACGTCCATTACCTTCCTTGGCTGAATAGATGGAAGAGAGACATCAAATGCCAAATGTATTCCCCTGAACACTTTTGGAATAATACTAATTCCTCATAAGAATGGGTACGCTCTGGTATGTATGTTACCATTACTCAATGAATAAGATGATTAACTGAAACCTTATTGGCTGAATTCATATTCATAGATCTAATCACTTATATATCGAGTAACGTTATACTTCTCTAGAATGCGCATTCTTCTTCAGAAAATGCATTCTAAGAAACTTGTATTTTGGTATTCTGAAATAAGAAATACACTACCCAGCACCAGGATTTAATCCATAGGCCATCTAGTGCTGAATTGGAAAGAAAAACAAGTCAGCATATATGGAAAGCTCGTTAGTCATATAGTTTAGTTGCTGAAGATATGGTTTCAGATTATGTTTTTAGAAATACTCAAGGTCTAATCCTAATGTCAGGTAGCATGTGTTTATATTGTTTGCAATGTCTTTTACTTGTTTGAGAACTACAAATATATATCTTAGATTGAAATCCAAGTAAGGCATTGAAATTCCTTTGCCTCATATGCTTCATATTCACTTTCTTTTTCACTAGCGAGAGAGGAGGAGAGGTGCTGAAATTGATTGAATTTTATAAGAAGAGAAGGACTGTAAGCATAAGGGTAGTGTGAGGAATGTGTGGGATGTGGTGAAAGAGAGAGTGGAGGAGGGAGTGTAAGAAGAATGGGGGTCTCAAGGAGGAAACTATGAAGTGTGCCGAGGCAGCGTGTGGAAGTACACTTAAAAGTAAGTGTACTTAAACTCTATTATATAATACATAAATGTACTCAGATAATTTCAGAGTAGGTTGGTAGGTGTGAGTTCGGAGTGTTGCGGGTGAAATTTCATCAGCTAATGCATGTTAAATAATAAATGACGTTGAGATATTAATTTCATCTTCATAGAGTTATGGATAGGTTAATATATAGTAGGAGATGCAGTTCATCCAGTAATCCCTGAGAAAAATGTTTATACATAGACATAAGCCTCATTCCCCCTTGTATGGGGGTTGGCCGAGCCAAGAAACACGCATTCACCACGATCCATATACACACCTCAACCACTCCTCTCAGCTCCTTGGGGATAGAGGGTTGCCACATCTCCCCCCCCCCTTCCACCCTGCTTGGGTCACCCACAAGGTAGGTGGGCAAGGGTATTCTACAATGAGGCCCGACAGCTGCAGCTGGTTTACCCCCACATCTTCATTAAATGGCAACTCCCCTCTCACCCGTGCACCACGGTTCACTGAGGTAGCAGGTGAGAGAAATCCCTTTGGGCGAGTCATATATGCACAATCTTCTTCCACTCATTCCTATCTCTTGCATGCACTCTTCCCTGTTCCACTGACATTCCACGTGCATTCAGTGCTCTTTTCAAGCCATCCATCCATCTCATTCTCGGTCTCCCTCTTAACCTAACTCCAATCACTTCTGCACTCCACACTCTCTTCACTAATCGTTCAGTACTCATCTTTTCCATGTGTCCAAACCATCTCAACACTTTCTGATCTAACGTATGCGACAGCTTCACTCCAATACCCGTTTTCTGCCTGACGTCCTCATTTCTTACTCAATCTATTCTAGATACACCAGTCATACCTCTCAAACACCAAATCTCCATTACATTCAACTTGTTTCTTTCATCCACTCTTGTATTCCAAGTCTCTGCTCCATACAATGCTGTCAGCACAATCACATCTTCATATATCCTTCTCATTGCATTCATTCCCAAATATCTATTTCTCATTACACTTTTCCACCCACCTAGAAATTTACTAGCTTCCATCACTCTGTGATTTACCTCTACATCCACTCGTCCACTCCTTGATACATGTGACCCCAGATACTTAAAACTCTCAACTATTTCAAGCAACTCCCCATTCACTCCTACATTCAATCTGCCAACATTAACACTCATCTTGCATCTCATGACTTTACTTTTACCAATATTCATGTGCAACTTCCTTCTTTCACACACACTAATAAACTCAGTCACCAAATGATTCAATTCATTTTCAGTATCAGCCACCAGTACAGTATCATCCACAAATAGCAACTGACTCAATTTCAACAACTTTCACTCCTCACCCGCTAGTTCCAAGCCTCTGTCTAATACTATTTCATTTACTTCCCTTACAACTCCATCCATATACAAATTAAACAACCAAGGCGACATTACACAACCTTGACGTAACCCAACACTCATCTCAAACCAATCCCTCATATCATTCCCAACTCTCACGCAAGACTCTACTATTTATGTAAAAACTCTTCACCGCATTCAACAAACTTCCACTTATTTCATACAGTCGCAATACCCTCCACAACCCCTCTCTATCTACCCTGTCATACGCTCTCTCTAAATCCATAAAGGCCCAAAAAGTGTCCCTACCTTCCTCCAAGAACTTCTCTCACACCTGTCTTACAGCAAACACCCGATCCACACATCCTCTTGCTTTCCTGAACCCACACTGTTCTTCCCCAATTAATCCCTCAGTACCTTTCCTAATTCTCTCGGTTAACACTCTTCCATATACCTTACCAACTACACTCAACAAACTAATTCCCCTAAAGCTATTACACTCATACTTATCTCCCTTCCCTTTGTAAATTGGAACTACACATGCACTCCTCCAATCAACTGGGACCCTCCATTTCATGAAACATACATTCAACAACCTAACCATCCATTCTACTAATGCCTCCCCAACTTTTGACAAGCATTCAGGATGTCACCCATCTATCCCTGGTGCTTTACCTGCTTTTGTTGCTCTTAATGCTAAATATACCTCCTCTTTTGGTATTTCTCTATCATTCTCATCGCTTAACATTGGCATTCTCCAATCGTTTTCAACAGCCACAATCTCTGCCTCTCTATCATCTTCCTCATTCAGCAGGTTCTTGGAATATTCAGCCCATCTCTCTCTCACCTTTATTTCATCCACTAGTAATTTCCCATCTGCTCCTTTCACTCTCTCCTCCTTACCACATTCACCTTTCTTCACTCTTTTCACTTCTTTCCAAAACATATTTTTATTCCTTTCAAAATTCTTAGACAAGCATCTGCCCCACTTCACATCTGCTTCTCTCTTTGCCTCCCTCATCACGTGCTTCGCTAACCTCCTCTTTGCACAATACTTTTCATACGTTTCTACATTACCTACCTGCAACTATCCCTTGTAAGCCTGCTTCTTTTCAGCCACTACTGCACTCACCTGCTCATTCCACCAGTCACTACCTTTCCTTTTACTTCCATCGGTTAGTCTCCTTCCACACACTGCCTTTGCATACTTCATAACGTCCTCCTTGAAACAGCTCCTTTCTTCTTCCACTCCCGCCTCCACTTTCTCTTTCATTACATTCCACACATTTATGACTCTACCTTTATACACACAGTTTTTCTCTTTCTTATACAATTCATTCAATTTTAGCACCTCTCTTCTTCTCTCGCTACTCCTCTTTCTCCACTTTTGTCCCACTCATACTCTACTTTCCACTAATAGTGGTCAGATATTCCACCACTAGCTCCTCTCATTGCATTCACATCCAATACTCTTCCAATCGCCCTCCTATTCACCACAACATAATCCATTAATGCTCTGTCAACTACTCTTCCATTATTCACTCTGACCCATGTATATTTGTGCACATCCTTCTTTTTAAATTCAGTATTAGAAATCAACATCTCTCTCTCTCTCAATACACATTTCTATCATTTTCTCTCCATTCTCATTCCTACCAGGTACTCCATACTTCCCAATTACACCATCCACTGACTCAATCCCTATTCTAGTATTTAAATCTCCCATCAACACCACATTCACATTCATTCCCAAGTCTTCCAAACACTCGTTCAATTTCATCCAAAATTCTTCTCTTTCTACCTCACCTCTTTCACTGCCAGGGCCATATGCACTCACAAACGACCAAGCCTCGCATCCCAGCCTCATTTTAGCCACTATTATTCGAGAAGATACTTCCTTCCAATCCACCACACACTTATTTATCTCTTCAATTACTAACATAGCCACTCCCTCCATTCCTCTCTTTCTCTCAACTCCAGACACCCTACCTACTAGACTCCAAAATGTCATTTCACCATTCCCTTTTATCTTAGTTCGCTCATTGCAAGTATATCTGTCTTTCTCTACGCAGGCATACTCCTTATCATTTCCCTCTTATATCATTTTCACCACAACCATGCACATTCAGAGACCCAATTACTAGAGCTCAGACTGGATTTCCCCTGCGAGAATACCACTGCATCTCTTGGCAACTCGTAGGATGAAAAAATACAGAGGAGGTGATTCCCAGTCCCCCATCAGCCTCATTAAATTGACTTTTACGACACGAAGGGGAACATGGAGGAAGCAATTTTAACCCCACTCCCTCAAGGATAATAATAATAATAATAATAATAATAATAATAATAATAATAATAATGATAATAATAATAATAATAATAATAATAATAATAATAATAATAATAATAATAATAATAATAATAATAATAATAATGAAAAGAATCTTGCTTCTAAAGAAAGTTGTTAGTATTCATTTGTAACGAGAAGGGGAATATTAATAGCAGCACTTCCAAATGTCAAATGAATATATCATATGTTATGATAATGAGGGAGGGAATATTTATACAAATTTACGTCACAGACACAGAAAGAATTGTAATATAAATATGTTGTAAATGACATCGCCAGGATTACTTTCGTCAAGTGGTTAAGACGGAATGCACTCTTTTGCACGCACTGTTTTTACGTAAAAGATTAGAATGTTAGATGGGGAAGGGAGGAGGAAGGGTAGCAGGAGGAACAAACAAACAAACAAACAAACAAACATTTATTTCCATTTTGTACAATGGTTATTCAACATTAATAGTAACTTATAAGTAGACATGTAATTAAACTAATAAATAAGAGGGTTAGACATATAGTTAAATTAAATGTAGCTTTCATAGAAAATAATAATGCTGTAATAAATATGTTAACAATAATGTTAATAATAAAGTAGTAAGTATGCCACTAGATACAGGATCGTTATTATCGGCATCATTTCCATATTTGTTTCCTTACAATGAGAATAATTAGTTCTTAATGAGCAGCAACTATTTGTCCAAAAAAAAACTATTTAGTTTGCCTTTGAAAGCTGTGAAGGAGGATGCATTTTTAAGATGCTCTGGAATATTATTCCAGAGTGTTGGCCCTTTGATAGTGATCATCTTTGAACCTGCTTCTGTGTTTGTTCTGTGAATAAAGAGCTCACTGCTCTGTCTTGTGTTGGTTCCCCTTATATCCCTGACTGTTTTTAAATCAAATAGCCAGCTAGGATAATGATGGTCCAAAATATTGAATACAAAAACATAAATAGCATAAGCGACCTTATTTTCTGCCCGCAGCCACCCAAGTTTATTGAAAGCTGGTGTGATGTGGTCATATTTTCTTATTCCTCCCAGGGCAACTCGAGCTGCAAAATTAATAAGCTTCTGTATTTTGTTTATCTGAGTCTTAGTGGTAGCTCCCCAAACAGGAGGAAATAGAAGTGGATGGAAAGAAAAGGAGTGTGAGGGAAAAGGAGAGTGGGCAAAGGAAAAAGTGGAGAAAAGGATGAGCATAGAAGAAGTGGAGTAGGATAAGAAGAATATAGAAGTGGAAGAAAATAGGGAGGAGGATTAAAATAGTTAGTAGGAGTTGAAGAAGAAAACTATCAAAAAAGGAAAAAAAAAGACTTAAGGCAGCAAGTAAGAAAAAAAAATAAAGCAACTAAACGAAATGGCAGCAGAAAAAGAAGAGTTAAAAGAAGAAAGCAATCAGTAAAACTGACAAAAAACAGGATGGAAAATACTGGTATAAAAGAGTAGGTAAAACATAAAAGAATAAATTTATAAAAAAAATAACAATAAAAAAGAAGAAAAAAGTCATTGAAGAGGGAAAGAAGAAAAAATGAATATAAAGGAAAGAAAGTAATGGAAGAAGAAGAAGAAGAAGAAGAAGAAGAAGAAGAAGAAGAAGAAGAAGAAGAAGAAGAAGAAGAAGAAGAAGAAGAAGAAGAAGAAGAAGAAGAAGAAGAAGAAGAAGAAGAAGAAGAAGAAGAAGAAGAAGAAGAAGAAGAAGAAGAAGATATTTTATATGGTTGTAAAGAGTGTTAGAATATCATGTAAAAGAAAGAAAGAAATACTATGAAAGAAGGAAATTTAATTGTAAAAGGAGACCTTCCCCTTTTGTTCTTGTGATTCGCGAAGATTATTTTCAGACCAAAATTGATTAAGAATTTATATATTTTGAAAGACTGGCATCCCGAGCATAGATATTTTTCTTTTCATCAGGTTTTTATTCCAGTGAGCGAGAGAGAGAGAGAGAGAGAGAGAGAGAGAGAGAGAGAGAGAGAGAGAGAGGGGGTTATTCATAAAAGTGTGAAAAGATGTAGACGAAGAAGAAGAAGAAGAAGTAAGAAAGGGAGAGTGAAAGAGAGTTTACTAATTAAATTGAATATCTAGCTCGCTAGATTGAGGAACTAAATAAAAAAGCCCAAGGAAAGTCACATGAAAAGACATGACAAGGGCTGGTATATCCTTTAACATTATTTAATTACAACTTTGTTAAAGAAAAACTTTTGGAAATTGCATTATTAGTCTTATGAACAGGAAAATGACACTCTTAAGACAAAGATTTTCCTGCTTATTTCACGTTAATAAGGCATTTGGAGACCTGAATCTAAGGCAGTCAGACTCATTAATGATCCTTCTCTTACTTCTAACCTGGATTCTCTCTCTCTTCGACGTAAGGTATCTTCCCTTTCGCTTTTCTATCGCTACTACTTCCATCGCTGCTCTGATGAGTTGGCGAATTGCATCCCTCCTCCACTGCCGAGGCCGCATAACACTCGCCAAGCGGCCTCATCTCACAGGTACTGTGTGGAGATTTGTAACTCTCGGATTGGTCGGTGCAGCGACTGCTTCTTCCCATCTACCTCCAGACTCTGGAGCTCTCTTCCTCCTTCTGTCTTTCCAAATTCTTATGACCTTTCATCCTTCAAAAGGCAGATCTATCGTCATCTCAGAGCCAAGTCCTCCATATCTCTGGGTCCTCTTTACTTTGACTGTTTTTTCTGTCTGTCGTTTTCCTTTGTGTGACATTACCTCATCTCTACCTTGCCCTTAACCTTTTTATTTTCCTTTGTCTTGGTATTTTCTCGTGCCCGGACTTTTGATGATGAGGGCAGTTTCTGCCTGTCCCGGTGTCACACTCTTAATAAAAAAAAAATTTAAAAAAAACTGGCAATCCCATGAAGGTACGCAGTCTCTAGACATTTCATGAATGTATCATATATGCACTGGTGGTTACATCCATAGGATGTATGGTCTTTTGACATTTCAGGAACAATCATGCTTGCACAATTGGCACTTTCATGTCCTTTGATGAGGAAGCTCATCAAGCCTTAATTTTCCAATTACAACATGCTTGAGTCCACCACCAATGAAGTGGAGACTGTTTATGACACACAAAACGGTGCTTTTTTTGAATATACATAACTAGTTCCCTTGAGAGACCTGGTCTTGTAATATTCTTAAAATAAATCATCATATTTGCACAGGTGGTACCCTTGAAAAATACGTTATTTAATATTTTGAAAAAAAATTATAAATGCACAACTGTTAGCAAAGCTGGTGATACTTCAAGAGAGGCGTTCTTCTGGCATATCACCAAAATTTTTTAAATGCAAAGCAGAGGACCGCAATAGCATACTTGTTAGAATACTCTACACAGGAAGTTACAGACTCTTATCATAGCTCACCTTGGGGTGTTAGGAAGGGCAGCCAAAATTAAATTCTCAGTTCCAGTCGGTCTGTATCCATCCCCATAATGGGGATAAATAATAACGCAATATGCAAAAGAAAAATTGAATGCCCAGCAAGTATTCCAATAACAAACAAGTTAATAAAATAATTACTAATGATATTGTATTCCATTTTTTTAGAGTTAATAGAAACATGGTTTGGAACGACTAGGATTCTACTTATCTTTTTCATTTTTATATTCACATACTTTAGTACTATTTTTAAATGGCGTACCATGACGAGCAGTCCCTCCAGTGAAATCATATATGAGAATGCTTAAATGTGAGTATACATATGTATTTCCGACCATGTAAACTCAACCCTTCTTGATGGGTGATATTGAGTCATTCTGCATGCCATATAAGCCCTCTGTTCCTTAGGTATATATATTCCTGGGTTCAACCGCTCATTTACTCTTGGGAGATAATAATAGGATAGGATTTGCATTTGATTCCACTCGTTCACAGCGAGATCTTGCTGAAACACACAACAACAATACGTGTGTTCTAATCTCTCACACCACTACCTCTTCGAAAAATAAAATGTGCCTATTTCCTAGTTTCTCTTCGACATCCCTATGTGATAAAACAGTGATAACGCACGTCCTCATATCTCACTGGAATAACTCCCTCATTGATAAACACTCTACTTAAGACTTAGTTTCTCATGGTATGATGTCATTGAGAGATAATCAAAATGGATGTATTCTTATTTAGCACTGCCAGATCTCTTTGTAAGATAACAATGCTGAGTGTCTTAGTTTTTCATAGAAAGTAGACTCCGGAAGGTAATTACTGTTCCTGATTCTCTTACATAAGACTCTCTGCGTCCTTGTCTCCTTTAGTTAGATCACTTTGAGAAAAAAAACACTGATGCCCGAATTCATGCATCTCACAACAAAATCACTTTGACATATAATAAAAGAATGACTGGGTTTTTTATATTTTTCTGAAAGCTCTCTTGCTGAGAGATAATGAAGGAAGCCTATCACATAGATAACAAATGACCTGTGTGAATGTGTTTTTATCTCACAGTACGATTTCTAAGAGAAATAACGATAATTTAAGTTTCCTTATATCCAAAGAGAAAATCTGATTGAGACATAATAACAATGCATGTGTATTCGTCTCTATACTACCACTTACACAAAGCAATATGGAATAAGAAAAGAATCTAAAATGAAAATGGAATGCTTAATAATATGAAAGGTAGATCAGGTACACACACACACACACACACACACACACACTATCACGTTAAAGAGAATGTTAATGTAGAATGCTTTCTCCCATCTGTATAGGTAACTAAGATAATAATAATAATAATGATAATAATAATGATAATAATAATAATAATAATAATAATAATAATAATAATAATAATAATAATAATAATAATAATAATAATAATAATAATAATAATAATAATAATAATAATAATAATAATAATAATAATAATAATAATAATAATAATAATAATAATAATAATAATAATAATAATAATAATAATATTAAAAGTTATTTGATAACCTATGAGCGCATATTAAAGAAAGGAAACACAACATAAATAGTGGTTCCAAAGCAACAAGCATGGGAACAAATAGTGAAGGATACAGAGACTGGAATAAATCAAGGCTTTGGCTATGAACTAAGCTTTTGTGAGAGACCGTGTGAACCGTGCAATTACATCTTGTCACAGTGTATCTAACAAAGAAGTGAATGTACTCCTACTGAACCACTTTGGGAATAGAATTAGATTCTCTAGGCCCAATGAGACAAATAAGTTTGTCATGTTTTTTGGCCAAGATGTCAGTGTCAGGCATATGGCTGAGACATTTCGAGGTCACGACCCCAACCGTCAGTGTGCAGAAAGCATAAGGCAGTGTCCTTTAGAGTATGACTTTGACTTTAAAGATTGGTGTTGCTATACGAATGACTTGAAAACTAAATGGGAGAATACAAAGATCCCGGAACTGCTGTTAAGTTTCTTTTCCATTTAGCATGATTTTGATGCTGGATCATTTGCTTCATCATGTAAGGTAGTAGGTTTGGGAGATGATGTGGAGGAGACAAGCCAAATAAAGTGTGGAGTGTCTTCATCGACATGTCAAAAAATGCTAGTGCTATTTCAAATCATGTTTTACAACTTTCACAATGTAAGAAGGAAAACACCACTTCATGTGCTGAATAGCCAGGCAGTGTATGAAACCTGTAAAAGTGCAACCCTGATTACAAGCTTTAATAGGTTTGGCTTGTGTACAAGTTATGAAGAAGTCATGCGCCACTGTGCCAACATGGCTTCCTACATAGTTGAATCTAGCGATAGAGTTCCATTTCCCAGAGATTTTGTGCAATCACAGTTTACCATGGCTGCCTTCGATAGCTTTGATCACGAAGAAGCAACGTTGTCAGGTATCAGATGCAGCCATGATACTGTGATGGTACTATTCCAAGAGGCTGTTGGTCGCAAACAAGCAAAACCAAAAGTGTCAGAAACCAATATTGTGCATATGCAAAAAGCAATTAATGTTGACCTGGAGTGCCAGAAACTGAAGCAATTCTATAGACCGGTGAAAAGCCAGATCTACTGGCCAGCTACCACGTTGCCGAGGATCCAATTCCTGTAAACAATTAGTTTCTGGATGGAGTATGGGCAAAGGATGTTGCTTGGTTATTTGCCAGACTAGGCCTTGATACTGACCCACTGTACACTGTTAAAATTCGGCCTAAGAATCAGACAATGCCATCCTGGAGTGCCACAAGCTCTGTTTACTCTCCAGATGAAATCAATCGGATACAAATTGCTTTTCTTCCCATACTACCATACCCTGCTACCCAGTATGACATTCTTTATACATCCTTGAAAAAACTCAGAGTGATGCGAGCAACCTTGATCAGTTGGTATTACCAGTTGCTTGTGAAGGCTTTTATCAAATTGAGCTCGAAATACGACTTATTCGTCAACATGAGTTCAGCAATATTGTAATATGTCTTGGTTCATTGTACATGGCGAAAATTGTATTAGGCTGTTTGGGAAAATATCTGAAAAAAAGTGAAGCTAAAAACATTCTTGTGGAAAGTTGTGTGTTTGGTGTCAATGTTCTTGACTCTGTACTGGACCCAAAGAACTACTCAAGGTCAGTCAAGGGAATGCAGTTTATAAGAGAAGCATTATGTTGGCTGCAATGGAAAGAATTCTATGAGCAGGGAGAGAATGCGGCACAGTACAGTGAACACCTAGAAAAAGTGGTGGCATCTAAAGCAGCAATCGTTAGCAAGTCATTTGATGAGAGTGTGGACATTCTGGAAAAATTAAAAACATCAACTCAGCAGCTACTTTCTGCCTTTTATGACTTGTGGAATGATGAAGCCAGGAAGAGCAGTGAGACCTTCAGATATTGGAACACATTCATCACACTTGCTACTCAGTTGGAAAACCTCATCAAAAGTGACAGAGAAGAAAATTGGGAGTTACATCTGCAGATTGTGCAAGCATTGCTTCCAATCTTCATGACTTTTGACTCAACCAACTACATAAGGTGGGGCTTCCTCTATCTTGAGGACATGCACAAACTTCCTAAAAAAGCACCTAAGATCCACAAAGCATTCCAAGAGGGCAAATTTGTCATAAAGAGGACACCTGGAAACCTTAGAGCACTGGAGCAGCATGGCACTAGAGTAGATGATTAATGGGTCCAAGAAAAGCACTTTGGGGATAATAGGCAGCACAAAGAAGAAGAAGTACATTGCAATGTGGGATATAATCTACCATGAGATGCTAGCAATCAGTAATCTTTCCAGAGTACTAAGTGGAGTCAGAATGCAGTACCAGCAAGATGTGAACAATTTCTTCAGCAAATGTGAGACTGAATTTGGAGAAAGGAACATCCAAGCAATTCTTACTGTCATGGAAAAGAAGGAGTGTCCTTTCATGAAAGATGCAACACAGCCAAATCTTCACAATATAATGACGCAGGAAGTAATGACTGGTGAAATCCAGAATCAGGTGCTTCAGGTAAAAGCAACTGGGACCACGGCCTATGAGAGAAATTACGTAAGGAAAGGTTTGTTGAATGGTCAGCTCAAATATTTCAGACCATTCACAGAATAAATCTGAAGACTTTCAAGAGTATCCATGCTCTCCCAAAAGGACAAGAGGCTTCTGGAAAGTCACAAAGAAAGAGAGAAGATAAACAAAGGCAATGTGTCATCAAAATTGCCCGTGCTCGTGGGAGCTCCATGAAAGAACTTCTAGAATACGACTTGACATCATCTTGTTACCTTTTTGATGACCAGGGTCTCCTGGCAATGGGTTCCAAAAGTGCATTGATTAATGAAGATGCAAAGAAACATCTGGATTATTCCAAATATATGCAAGTTGGGTACATAGCGGATGTCATGGCCTATGCTACAGAGATCGTAACCAAGGAATTTTCTAACTTCTGTGAGTTTGCTGGCGCCCTTGTAGATTACATACAGAAATCTGCAAAGGGTGCCGATCGAATAGCTTATATCTTTGACTCATCCTTTGACATTTCTATCAAGGGCTCAGAAAGAAAGCGGCGTGAAACCATCTCTCCAATTGAACTTAATGTAGTCAGTGAAGAGACACCAATACCAGTTCAGATGGAGCAGTTCTGTACAGTTATCAGGAACAAGCATAATCTAGAGATATTAGTGCACCAGACAGCCATAAACCATGCATAAGAGACCCCTTCAAGCCAAGTGGTGTTTGTGAGTGGCTTTTCAAGTGATTCTACTGAAGTTTCATGTATTTCTTTTTGTGATGGCTAATGTAGAGACATTTCCGAAGCTGCCTTAATATCAATGAAGTGGATACAAGAATTATACCTCATGCCTTACGTGCAATGGAGAACGGAATCGAAAGACTATTGGTGTTATCCACAGACACAGACGTGTTTGTACTCTTGCTCTACTATTGGGATGTTCTGCACCAAAAGGGTCTTTGTTAACTGTGGTTGAAAGCTGGCAGTGGAGACTCTACCAGATATATTCCAATACATTTTTCTGCATCAGATAAAGAGCCAGCCTATGCAAAGTCCTCCCTGCTGTGCATGTGCTTACTGGGTGTGACTATGCGAGCAAGGTTGGGACAAAACATGCAGCCCTTAAAGCAAACCCCGTAGACTTTCTTCAAGGATTTGGTCAAAGCAGAAACGGGGCATCAGACGATGAAGTTGTAAGATCAGAATCATATCTTGAGCAGGTCTTAAAGAATGGGACTACTTGTGCAACGATGGATGATCTCAAGGATCATAACTATCACCACAGCAAAGCATATCCTGAGAAATTGCCTCTAACAATTCATGCCATTAAGGTCCATATTCTAAGGGCATATTATGCTACGTATGTAATGACATCAGTTCTGTCTGAAAACAACACTGAGTTGAATCTTCTCCTTTACGGGTATGACGAGGAAGATAAACTGCTCACCCCTGATATGGGCTTCAGATCCATTCCAGAAAAATGGGCGGTGTACTGTACCTGTTCTAGATGTGCAACGCCTTGAATCTAACTCACTTATCTCCGATCACCAGTACGTCTTCTGCAAGGCAAGATCCACTGGTGATCTCCTGTCCTATCTTACTCATGTATGGCATCTTCTTTGAGGAACTATGGGGAATCCTTTGTCGTCGCCCTTGATATCTCTAAGGCTTTTGACAGAGTTTGGCACAAGGCTCTGTTGGCCAAACTCCCTGCCTATGGCTTTACCCCTTCTTTCTGTTCTCTGATTTCCAGTTTTCTTACTGACCGTTCTATATCTGTAGTTGTTAATGGCGCGACATCTAGCCCTTTCTCTGTTTCCAGTGGTGTTCCACAGGGCACTGTTCTTTCACCTACTCTCTTCCTTCTATTCATCAATGATCTTCTACAATCCCCATCTTCCTCTCTTCTTCATGCCTTTGCCGATGATTCTACCCTTCACTTTTCCTCTGCCTTTTCTTCACAACCTTCATCTGTTACTTGTAATCAATCTCGTATCACTCTTTCTTCTACTCTTAACTCCGATTTGCAGAGAGTATCTGCATGGGGCACTCAAAATTTAGTTAAATTCAATGCCTCCAAAACACAGTTTCTGGCTATCTCTTTATCTTCTTCTCCTCCTGATAACCCTATTCTCTTCGAAACTAGTGAAATTTACCCTCATAACTCTATCAATATATTAGGAATCCATATAGCCTCTAACTTGTCTTGGAGGAATCACATAATCCAAATTTCTAAATCTTCATTCAAAAATTTGGGGTTTTGTTTCGTTTTCGTCATTACTTTTCCTCATTGCTGTTACTTAAAATTTACAAAGGTCTTATCCGCCCTGCTTAGAATACTGCTCACACATCTGGGGTGCTTCTTCCTTTACTTATCTTCTTGATATGGATGACTCTAAGGCACTCAGACTCATTAATGATCCTTCTCTTACTTCTAACCTGGATTCTCTCTCTCTTCGACGTAAGGTATCTTCCCTTTCGCTTTTCTATCGCTACTACTTCCATCGCTGCTCTGATGAGTTGGCGAGTTGCATCCCTCCTCCACTGCCGAGGCCGCGTAACACTCGCCAAGTGGCCTCATCTCACAGGTACTGTGTGGAGATTTGTAGTTCGCGGATTGGTCGGTGCAGCGACTGCTTCTTCCCATCTACGTCCAGACTCTGGAACTCTCTTCCTCCTTCTGTCTCTCCTAATTCTTATGACCTTTCATCCTTCAAAAAGCAGATCTATCGTCATCTCAGAGCCTAGTCCTCCATATCTCTGGGTCCTCTTTACTTTGACTTTTTTTTCTGTCTGTCGTTTTCCTTTGTGTGACATTACCTTATCTCTACCTTGCCCTTGACCTTTTTCTTTTCCTTCATCTTGGTATTTTCTCGTGCCCGGGCCTTTGTTGATGAGGGCAGTTTCTGCCTGTCCCAGTGTCACACTCTAAAAAAAAAAGAAAAAAAAGATAGATGTGCTTGTCGCAAGAGTGGACAGGTTTGTTGCCAGTTTTGCAACTTTCGGGGTAAAAGAGATTGGAAACTTTGTAGTAAAAATCCAGTTTGACGTATCTATCTGAACGGAACTCGAGTGTGACACCTACAACTGGGTGGAATGAACACCTGGCATCTTTTCCTTGTTCCATTCTCAAATTGGCGTGATTTGGAATGGTGACCACAGCCACCAGAATGCAAAATATGCTATAACTCCCTATCTAAACAAATGCAACATGTTTATTTGGCTGAACATACTATGGATGTTCAGACTCCTAAAGACAATTTTGTTTTTGGACTTAAGGAGTTAATGACAAATATTAGGAGTGTTTTAAGAAGTTTGAAAGTCAAGTGATCTTTAGAAATCCCTTAGAAAATAGTATTTGGTGATAGACAAATTTCCTTCAAAAATATTTTTACATTACTTTATGTTATAGAATTTGTATTCCTCTGCAAAGGGAAGTAAGCCAATTGGAAAATGCACCATTTTTTCAAATCTGATATATACTATAGGAAGGGGTCAATCATTATGCAGTGCATATGATTTGATTGAGTTATGTCTTGGCAACCTCTGACAACATGCACACCTCGTAAAATAGTATGTAATTTAAATTGTTCATTCTGTGTCAAATTTTAAGCAGCCCCCGGTCAGCATATCTGCGTATTATTGAGGTATTTACACATTATCATGTGTAGAGTGAATAAAATAACCATCTTAAGTGTTAGTTTGCAGTTATATCATCTGTGGCTGTGGAGTTATTAGCATTTAAGTTTCCCGTACCCCTAACTTTTGGTCGCATCACGGATGCAAATGGTTTATATTATGATGTCATTTTCTCAAAAGCAGCCAGGTTCCCAGATGTCCACCATAGGTTTTTAGATGTCTCAAATGGTCTACTTGAATAATATGAAGAGAGACTTAGGGCACAAAGAAGTCACACATGAACCCCCCCCCAGACGATGGGGCATTTGGTTATAGTTCTCCCATTATATATTAAATTTAATAGATGGAACTAATCTATTTAGTTGCATCAAAAATTAATCGAAGGTACCCCAGGCATCTTCCCAATAACTAAAAATGTCGTCAACATAGAGTAGCCATATCTTATTGGGAGGAGAATTTAGGCACTTTGGACACACATCAACGAACAAAATCATAGAATAGACTGGAGTGGTGCCACCAAGTTATACAAAAGTGCTTGTCATTTCAAACGAAGAATTGTGGAACGTTCAATCATAAAAATGAAGGACAATCTCAATATATCTAGGGGGCAAAGGATCCCTTACATAGTTGATAAAACTCTTCTGAAGCACAGCATCAACGAAGTCATCCCGCAAGATAAACCCCCAACCATATTGTAGCTTTTCATTGTGTGTGTGGTTTTTCTCTTGTGTCCAATAATGTTTTGTCTCTATTTGAGGTATTACTTTACTATTATCATAATTATTTTTAGCTTTATTAGTGCTGTTGTCCTTTTTTGGTTTTATTTAAATCATTATTATTTTGTATAGGTTGATTTTCTTGTTACTTTTGTTAGCATTTCTGGAATTATTAATATTTTTGGGATTATTGCTATTGTTATTTGTATCATTATAGCAATGTTTTTATTTATCAATTCTCTTCAGTATCTTAAACACTTTTTATTCTTTATATGCACTAGTGTGTGTGAATATGTGTGCATGTGATTACCTAATTGTGATTACCTAATATGCATGTGTTTGTGTATGTGGATGTGAATGTGTGTGTCTGCATATATATATATATATATATATATATATATATATATATATATATATATATATATATATATATATATATATATATATATATATATATATTATATATATATATATATATATATATATATATATATATATATATATATATATATATATATATATATATATATATATATATATATATATATATATATATATATATATATATATATATATATATATATATATATATATATATATATATATATATATATATATATATATATATATATATATATATATATATATATATATATATATATATATATATATATATATATATATATATATATATATATATATATATATATATATATATATATATATATATATATATATATATATATATATATATATATATATATATATATATATATATATATATATATATATATATATATATATATATATATATATATATATATATATATATATATATATATATATATATATATATATATATATATATATATATATATATATATATATATATATATATATATATATATATATATATATATATATATATATATATATATATATATATATATATATATATATATATATATATATATATATATATATATATATATATATATATATATATATATATATATATATATATATATATATATATATATATATATATATATATATATATATATATATATATATATATATATATATATATATATATATATATATATATATATATATATATATATATATATATATATATATATATATATATATATATATATATATATATATATATATATATATATATATATATATATATATATATATATATATATATATATATATATATATATATATATATATATATATATATATATATATATATATATATATATATATATATATATATATATATATATATATATATATATATATATATATATATATATATATATATATATATATATATATATATATATATATATATATATATATATATATATATATATATATATATATATATATATATATATATATATATATATATATATATATATATATATATATATATATATATATATATATATATATATATATATATATATATATATATATATATATATATATATATATATATATATATATATATATATATATATATATATATATATATATATATATATATATATATATATATATATATATATATATATATATATATATATATATATATATATATATATATATATATATATATATATATATATATATATATATATATATATATATATATATATATATATATATATATATATATATATATATATATATATATATATATATATATATATATATATATATATATATATATATATATATATATATATATATATATATATATATATATATATATATATATATATATATATATATATATATATATATATATATATATATATATATATATATATATATATATATATATATATATATATATATATATATATATATATATATATATATATATATATATATATATATATATATATATATATATATATATATATATATATATATATATATA
>JAXCGZ010001009.1:0-10000 GCA_037179515.1 Halocaridina rubra
GCTTTCTTATGTGTGTGTGTGTGTGTGTGTGTGTGTGTGTGTGTTAGAGATCACATCTGAAAATCGCTATTAAATTTTGATACAATTTATGATGAGCTTCAAGCGCACCTTTGGTTCTTGAATCGCGCTGAAAACGACACGCAAAGTTACACAGTCCATCTCTATTGCTTTGAAATATGCTCAGGGGACAGAACCCATCCAACGAGGTTTAAAACCTCTCTCTCTCTCTCTCCCTCTCTCTGTGGCTGTTTTGACTTATTGGTAGTGTGCCTCCTCCTCCTCCTCTTCCTCCACCTCCTCCTCCTTCATTTTATTCCTGTTTTCCTCATCTGTTCCCCTACGGTCTTCCACTATCTCTCTTCGTTGTATGAACTTAGTTTTATTTTAGGTTAAGATAATCAAATTTTCCCGTAAAGGGCTCTCATTTAATTTTTTTTTTCAAATTCTGCGCATGCGCAGTAAGAACATCTACAAGCGCTGCCAGTGGCCTAATTATTTTAATCTTAGCGTTTTGTATTTTTCATATTATAATGTCTTCTATTGAAAACCTAGTGTCTTTGGAAAACCCTACTTGGGAATTCCTCAATGATAATTATACAAAAACTGAACTACAAAAACACCGTCGGGAAATAGGTATCACAAGGGTCTGGCACACGAAAGATAAACTCATTGATAAGATTCTCGAAAAGCATAGATCGTCACCAACAAACGATTCAGAGAGTAATGTTCATAACCGTGAATTAGCTCCTCCAGAGGCCTTGAGAGACATTGAAGAAATGAGAGAGAGAATAAATGTCAGAGATTTTGTCATCGATGAACTCAGTGAAGTCATGAAAGTTGCACATATCCGATCAACAAGTTAAATGATCGTATATCTGCACTGGAAGAGCAAGTCGCACTACTCCAGGGAACATACAACCCACAGCAGACGACACCCGCACCGCAGGGTGTAACCCCTACCCGGCCCCTACCAGAGGGAAGCCTGCTTCTGGGTGACACAAACCTCTCCTCTGTTCACACGTCAGACTTACACCAACAATGCTCCGTTCAAACTATAAAAGGAGCTAATATAGATCTCATAAAGTGTTGGGTCTCAGAGAAGCTTCGATGGGCTCCTAAATATTGCATATTATACTGCGGTATTCAAGACATCCTTGATGGGTCTCAGCCTGTGGATATCTTTGATAGATTGGGTTCTCTCATAACCGATCTCAAGGAGGTGAACGAGGAGCTGAGCCTACACATATGTGAAGTAGCACCTGTCCCTAGAGTCGAAGAGTTCGATGAAAAGATCAACTATTTCAATAATCAACTAGCAACTTGGAGTGAGACCAATGGGGTTTCAGTTGTCAAGACTAATCTGCAGTTCAGGCTTGGTACCGGCGACGTTGATTGGATGTGTTATGATGGAAATGATGAGGCGGATGCTCTCAACAGATTTGGCGTCATCAGGTTATTGAATATAATCGCTAAGCAACGCCCATTCTTCAAACTAAGCAACAGCTGGGAAAAAATCATGTGCCAAACCATACCTGCTACATACGCTTCTGTATTGCAGCGGCAACAACGACCAGTCACGGCCAATAACGACAGTCAAGATAACACATACAGGAACAGAAACTATGACAGGCATCGCCTGCTCCCCTCAATAAGAAATAATATGATACGACTGCATAACAATGACTTGAGAAATGTCAATCAAGAAAGTAACAACGACCAGCATTCTAGAATGGATCCTCAACAGGTTTCAGATGGAAGTCATACCTGGGATTTTCGTCATCAGAATTGTCAAATCCCAATGGTATTCGAGGATGGAGACGAGACTCGAGGATGAATCGCAGTCTTTACAATCTCGACCAACATCGGTGCTTCCCCCAGCGTCCCCAGGCGAGGGAGGAATTGCAGCAGCTCTACAGTCGTCGACAGCCCTGTTCAAGCTGTGGGGAAGTAAACCATGACCTTTCCCCCTGTAGGTTTAACTGTAGACTTAAATGTGGTCATTGCCGTGAACATGGCCATAAGACAAGATTATGTCCCTTAAATATATAGCAATCACATTGTAATTCAGGCTTAATGAAACATCTCATAAATATACAACACATCAATGCGCAATCAGTTTTGGGTAATTTCGACAATATTGAACTAATGGTCAGAGAAAATAACGTAGATATAATGTGTGTTTGTGAAACTTGGCTCCTATCTAATATGCAGTCTGATTTTGTTGCTATACCTGAGTATTCTTTTGATCGATTTGATGGCTGTAGGGGTGGGGGTGTAGGGGTGTATATAAGAGATCATCTAACGGTCACCCCATTAAAGACCCCTGAAGTCGAGCGACCTCCTCATCTCGAGGATATTTGATTGACTGTTCAGAGTGGGAAATTCCCTTCCTTCATCCTGGGATGTGTATATAGGCACCCTCATGCAATCAACGACACCTCTGATTACATCTCCGAGGTATTTCGGTCTGTCTGTTTGAGGAGCTCTTATTATTATAGGCGACTTTAATGACAACCTTTTTCTTCCTAATAATAAAATAGAGAAATTAATTCAATCCCTCCACTTAAATCAGCTTGTGAATAAAGCGACCCGTATCACCGCTAATTCCTCCAGCCTAATTGATCTTATAATTACCAATACACCTAGTGTTATAGTTCACCATTATGTCTTGCCTTGTCCCGTGGGAGACCACGTGCTTCTAATACCTACAGTTAATGTCAGTAAAAAAAAGAGACCACCAATCGTTAAAACTTTCCGCTCTCTTGAGAATTATTCTCAAAATTGTTTTTGTGACATTCTTCTTAATGAATGCAACATTTTAAATTCAACATTATGTACAGATTGTGTAAATTATAAAGTTTCTACTTTTACTGCTGTTTTTACGAAATGTTTAAATGAATGTGCCCCTCTTACAACCAAAGTCATGACACGCCCTCCTGTCCCGTGGATTGACTCTTCAGTTAAAAGAGCAAATGAAAAGGAGAGATGATCTCCTAAGGCAATTAAAATCTGATAGACAAAATTCCGAGATGGAAATAGCCTATAGAAGAGAAAGAAACCTTACTAAAACAATGTTGTCCGAAAAGAAGAAAAATCATTTCAGGGAAGAATTTTCCAAGTATAGGAGAAATATCAAAAGAACTTGGAATGTTATAAAAAGAATAATTCCTGCAAATAAGGAAATCTTAGAAAATTCTGACCTTCTCAACGATAATGTGGAAAAGCGAGTGAATGATTTTAATAAGTATTTTGCTAAAATAGGTAAGTCCTCATATGAAAAGTCCCAAGATAATAATGACTTGATTATTAATGAACCACTTAATTGCCAGCCTCCAGCTGAAAGAAATATTATCAATAATTTTAGATCGCACCCAATCGATTTAGTCACACTTATTCTTATAATAAAGAACCTCAAACCAACAAACTCTTGTGGTTCCGATGGGATGCAACTTCGCTTCCTAATTGACTCATTGCCAGTTACAGTTTTTTTCATATTTAGTCATTGTTAATACATCCATTGTTACAGGCATTTATCCTAACCTCTGGAAGCATCCCTATATCATCCCCGTTTTTAAGAGTGGAGATACTAATAATGTTGAAAATTATAGGCCAATCTCTCTTCTCAGCATCCTGTCTAAAATACTAGAGAAGGTAGTTGCCACCCAGTTGATAAGTTTCCTTGAATCAAATTGCCCATTATGTGAGGAACAACACGATTTTCGGCCTAAGCTTTCGATCGAGGCGGCCCTACTTAAAATTACTGATAAAATTTATAGTAATATTGAAAATAAGAAAATATAACTTATTATTGTTAGATTTGTCTAAAGCATTTGACAGTGTTCACCATCAAATTCTAATGACCAAACTTTCCAAAGTTTACGTTGACTCGTTTTGGTTCGAAAATTATCTGAAAGATCGAATTTAATCAGTTCGTATGGGCTCGACTCTCTTCTTCTTTAGATATCAGTTTTGGCGTTCCTCAGGGTTCAATTTTGGGTCCTCTGCCTTTCCTAATATATGTTAATGATTTACCTCAATTTATAAGAGATTGCCTACTTGTTATGTATGCTGATGACACCCAGATTATGCTTACTGGTGACATTGATAGAATTCCTGAAATCTTAAAAAGGGCTGAAGATATATTAAACTGTGCCAAAAGTTATTTTAACAGTAATGGTCTCTTACTGAACGAAAATAAAACTAAATTCGTTATTTTTGGATCAAATCAATCCTTGTCCCGCATTCCTGAGAACATCAGTATAAATTTCAACAATGTTTCACTCTTCCCATCTCATAAGGTAAAAAATCTAGGAGTTGTTATGGACAGTACCATTACGGTTAATTTTCATATCGATGAACTACATAAAAAAGTGTACGGGACCCATATTTACTTGAAGAGAGTCTATGAAAGATTCGAGCCTGATTGTAGGGTGATTGTAGTACAAACATTGATTTTAGGTATTCTCTACTACTGTCTGAGTGTTTGGGGTTCCACGACTAAGACCCAGATGTTACGAGTGAAAAGGCTCCAGAATTTTGCGGCAAGAGTTGCCATGGGGGGGGGGTGCATAAATATGATCACGTGACCCCCCTCTTTGAGAGATTGGGTTGGCTGAGGATGGACATGAAGTTCATATATAATATCTGTCTTTTAGTTTTTAAAATAAATAATGGAATATTACCGGAATGGCTCTTCTCATTGCCAACAGTTAATCAAATGCGTATCAATAACATCAACACCAGATCTCAGAATTCTTTTTTCGTGCCCAGAACTTCCACTGATATTGGGGCAAGAGCCTTAAATGCAATGGGCCCGAGACTTTGGAACTCTTTACCCGCAAACTTAAGAAGCTGCCAAACATTACCCTCTTTTTAAATCTCATCTTTTAAATCACCTACTTAATAAGTGATTTTAGTCTCATAATTTTCCTCGCATTGGGTAGACGAAGTGTACGTATGGTTGTTTAATGTGTAAATATTTTGATTATGTGCTTTGCAAATTTTGTTGGGCCTATCTGGGTACCAGAGAGGAATTTCTATTCAATGTTTCATTTTGACATTTTACATTTGTAATTAGAGTAATTATCATGTAATAACCATTTTTTATGGAATAAAGTTTTTGACTCTCTCTCTCTCTCTCTCTCTCTCCTCTCTCTCTCTCTCTCTCTCTCTCTCTCTCTCTCTCTCTCTCTCTCTCTCTCTCTCTCTCTCTCCACATGAAATGAATTCTAATAACCGTTAAATTGCGATGCGTAATTTATTAACAATCGTATTATTATTATTATTATTATTATTATTATTATTATTATTATTATTATTATTATTATTATTATTATTATTATTATTATTATTATTGTTATTATTTTTATTATATGGAATTGTAAGATTGTGGATTATAATGAATATTTCCACATACGTTACTTGCCTTTTGTAAAAGCGAATGACAGGCATAATAATAATAATATTAATAATAATAATAATAATAATAATAATAATAATAATAATAATTTCTGTATAATGAGATGTTGCAATCCCTAACCATATATTTCATTTCTTACCGTAAAGGATAAGAAGAAGGGGGTGTTGCAGGGTATGCTTAAACATACAAAAAAATAATTTAATCCTATTATACAATGACTATTCTGTTACAGAGTAGAATATGGTATCATGAGAGAAAGAGAGGGGACATACTTTGTAAATTATTATTCAATCAAAGGTTTTTGGCACCTGATGTTTAGGGTTCGAATGAACAGAAGATTCAAGAATATTCTGCACCTGCTTTGAATCGGTCATTACCAGATATCATCAAAATGGTTTAGATTTAGAAGTATGCCATGATATGCCTTGAAAAGGTTAATCCCAGTATATCATCAAAATGGTTCTGGTCTCTTCAGTTGGAGGTAACAACTATAACAGGAGGAGGATATGAAAATATTCCTTGATGTGCCAAGAATTGGCTAATCCCAGTATATCATCATAATGGTTCTAGTCTCTTCAGTTGGAGGTACCAACCAGCAGAGCTGAAGGAGGATATGGAAATATTCCTCGCTGTGCCTTGAATAGGTTAATCCTCGTCTATCATCAAAATGGTTCTGGTCTCTTCAACTGAACGCACCAACCAATAGAGCAGGAGAAGGATATGGAAATATTCCTCGATGTGCCAAGAATAAGCTAATCCCAGTATATCATCAAAATGATTTTAGTTTCTTCATTTGGATGTACCAACCAGTAGAGCAGAAGGAGGATATGGATATATTCCTAGACTTGACTTGAATAGGTTAATCCCAGTATATCATCAAAATTATTCTGGTCTCTTCCATTGGAGGTGCCAACCAGTAGAGAAGAAGGAGGATATGGAAATATTCCACAATGTGCCTTGAATAGGCTAATCCCAGTATATCATCAAAATGGTTCTGGTCTCTTCAGTTGCAGGTAGCAACCAGTAGAACAGAAGGAGGATATGGATATATACCTCGCTTGCTTTGTATAGTATATTCCCTTTATATCATCAAAATGGTTCTGGTCTCTTCAGTTGCAGGTAGCAACCAGTAGAACAGAAGGAGGATATGGGTATATACCTTGCTTGCTTTGTATAGTTTATTCCCTTTTTATCATCAAAATGGTTCTGGTCTCTTCAGTCGGAGGTGCCAACCAGTAGAGCAGAAGGAGGATATAGCAATATTCCTCGACATGTTAATCCCCGTATGCCATCAAAATTATTCTGATCTCTCCAATTGTAGGTACCAATCAGTACAGCAAGAGGGGGATA
Organism: Halocaridina rubra; assembly: GCA_037179515.1. Classification (NCBI taxonomy): domain Eukaryota; kingdom Metazoa; phylum Arthropoda; class Malacostraca; order Decapoda; family Atyidae; genus Halocaridina; species Halocaridina rubra. The sequence goes on from JAXCGZ010001009.1 coordinate 6,770, forward strand.
TGGAAATATTCCTTGATGTGCCGTGAATATGCTAATACCAGTATATCATCAAAATGGTTTTGGTCTCTTTACTTGGAGGTACCAACCAGTAGAGCATAAGGAGGATATGGATATATTCCTCGTCTTGCTTTGAATAGTTTAATCCCAGTACATCATCAAAATGGTTCTGATCACTTCCATTGGAGGTACCAACTAGTAGAGCTGAAGGAGTATAAGGAAATATTCCTCGACGTGCCTTGAATAGGTAAATCCCCGTATTTCATCAAAATGATTCTGGTCTCTTCAATTGGAGGTACCAACCAGTAGAGTAGGAAGAGGATATGGAAATATTCCTCGACTTGCCTTTTATAGGTTAATCCCAGTATATCATCAAAATGGTTCTGGTCTCGTCAGTTGGAGGTACCAACCAATGGAGCAGAAGGAGAATATGGAAATATTCATCGATGTGCCTTGAATAGGTTAATCCTAGTGTATCATCAAAATGGTTCTAGTTTCTTCAATTGGAGGTACCAACCAGTAGAGCAGGAGGAGGATATGGAAATATTCCTCAACTTGCCTTGAATAGGTTAATCAGTATATCATCAAAAAGGTTTAGATTTCTTCATATGGAGGTAGCAACAAGTAGAGCATGAGGAGGATTCGGATAAATGTAGTGACTGTTTTGAATTGGTCAATCTCCGTATATCATCGAAATGGTATTCGTTTCTTCATTTGGAAGTATCAACAAGTGGAGCAGGAGAAGGAGTTAGAAGTATGTGTTGAATTGCTCTGTCCATGCGTATATCATAAATATGGTTTCGTTTCCTTATTTTCGAGGATCCAAGAATAGCAAAGGTATTTAGGTATAAGACACGACTGCCTTGAACCATTTCAGTTCCATATTATCATGCAAATAGCTGAAATTGCTTTCTTTAAAGATTCCAACAAGAGGAATTTAGTCGTGTACTATCTCTTGTTGGTCAGTTTTAATATTCATTAGAATTACTTGCTTTCCTATGTTAAAGATTCCATCGAGGAAGATTTGAATATGGGAAGGTGCTGTGAATGTCTTGTGTCAGTCCTATCCCAATATTCATCAGAAGAGATTGGGTTCCTTGATATAAAGTATCAAAATGAAGAGAGGCAACCGAAATTTCAGGAAAGTCTGGTGCATATCTTACATCAGGTTTATCAATAGGGTTTAGGTTCCTCTTTCGGTTCTGAAGAGGAGACCTGGGAACTCGAAAATATGGTATAACCGTTTAGATTCAGTTAATTTCAGTCTTCATAAAATCACTCGGGGTTCCTACCATTAATGAACCTCAACAAAAGAGATGCAAAGTTCGGGAAGATATTGGCCCAACTTTCCTCAGAGCAGCTTGAGTTCCTAGTTATTAAAACTTCCAAAAGGTGAGGATTAATGAAAAAATATTCGGCTAGATGCCGTGAATAACGCGTATCAGTCATGTCCTAACATATATCAGACTAGTTTGGATTCCTTCTATTTAAAGATTTCACCGACCTGGTAGATCAGTGATCCTTTTGAACGCAGTGGCATTATCCCCTCTTGTAACAACCTGTTGCAAATGCCGTTGATGATAGAGCGCGCCAAAGTGCTTTTGCCTATACCAGGGTTCTCAAATATTTTCCCATTAAGTACCCCTTCTAGCTAGAACCATCTACCCGAACCCTCATTAATCTGGCACCGAATATGGAATTGCAATATAGTAACTCTAATTCATTATACATGTAATGGATATAAAAAAATAATTTAAATTATAATGACTTTATTGAGGAGAAGTATCAACATCACAAGCAATTTAGAATGAATTTCTATTGAAAAAATTTTTCGTGAGCCACTTAAGTACCCCTGAAAAACTTCCTAAGTTCGCGAACCCCAGTTTGAGAACCCCTGGCCTAGATCATAAACAACGGTAGTAATAAAACCCTCATCAAGAGTAGCCGGGACTCTTCAATCAGGTTACGGAATCCAACCCTTTCATTTCCAAACTTTCATCATTGGCATAAGAACTTCGAACAGGTCATTGTTCAATACTCGTGTCCGAAACGACGTTCAGATCTGTTACATTTGTGAATGCTTATAAGCTCCTCTTTGGACTTGCTTTTATAGCAGTTTACTTATCTATTCAATTTGTTTCTCTTTTAGATTATTTGCTTTGTTTATTGGTTAAATTTCATTATGTATTTACACCTGGGAGTACATATTGGGATGGGCGAAGTGGTCAAGAGGTCATGTTTACACGAAGAAAAATCAGCATTTTTGCTCTACATTTTTTTTTCTTCAGAGTGCCAGATGGGCATCTTTTCCTCATATCGATACACGAAATCTTGAAAAGAAAATACACCATTGACACTACTGCCACAATGGTGATCTCTCAGTCTATTCTCTGTGTGATGGACGCCACTAGCCTCTCCGTATTATCCCCAGTTACGTTCCTGTCTTTTAGATTTAAATAAGAAATCAGCGTAGAGAAGCACCTCCATTGTCACATGCAGTTGAGATATGTAGATTCTTCATCGCATTTGACCAACGTAACAACTATGTATCGCTATTGATCCCCATTAGATCCCCATTAGGAGGGTGGACACAGACAGAGATTGGCTGGGGAATTAAGGCTGGATGCTTTTCCTAGCGCTCCACACTGGGCTCGATCGCTGGTGTGTCAACTCGCGAGTCGAGTATTTTAACCCCTTGGCTACCGTGGTCGTCCTACATTCTCATATGACTAGCTACTGGGGGAGCAAGCCATCTGAAGGTGGGGTCGGTCCTGAGCCTGGACCATTGAGGAGGACTGGTATCAGGGACCATGATTTTCAGAGCCAAAAATATTAATGTTTCTGAGGAAAGTAAAAAACGGCAACTCTGTTTAACAGAACAAAACTACCGATAGAAGAAGAAGAAGAAGAAGAAGAAGAAGAAGAAGAAGAAGAAGAAGAAGAAGAAGAAGAAGAAGAAGAAGACTATACACTTAACGAACCGTGAAACTAGTTTTAATATGCTGAATATTAAAGATTGATTGAATCGTATGTAGTTTATACCAACCTTATATACTTTGGTCTATATGTCAAATGGTGTGTCTGCTGAGTTGACAGGGGATATCACACGAAGGATGCAAATACCCTCTCTTACTTCTCCTTAACTGCAATTGGCAGAGAGAAACTGTAGGAACCAACCCATGGGGGATTTAAACGCTAGATCTCGTGAATGGGAACCAGGCGTTCATGTGGTCT
>JAXCGZ010001009.1:12500-30950 GCA_037179515.1 Halocaridina rubra
GAGAAGTATGACTTCTCTACCTATTATCTGGTTTACTTTTAATGCACTTTTAAATTAGCGTTGAATACATTCTTATTATGTCCTTTTTCTACAAATAAAGGCATTTCCGCTGTAGCTCAGTGGTAGGGTTCACGACCCAGGAAGCGACTACGAATATGAGCCCACCTTGTGACGTCAGAATGAATATCCAACCTTATTCCCCCAGCTCCAACCTGTCTATCCACCCCCATTCAAGGGGAGTTACTGTGACAGAAAACGATGCAAAGTCAGATTATATGAAGTGATTTTAGTAATGATCAAATCAGTGAACCTTTTATGCTATTTTTTTTCTAGTTAGATATGCTTACGTTCTATAAAGAAAGCAATGAACTATACATGTGAGTATCTTCATATATTTGTGCATGTTTGTATTAGAGAGAATTAAATGCTTTCATCCCTTTACCAATGCATCTCATTTTTATGCTTCGGAGAATTATTAAAGTGATTTCATCTCTCAAGAAATTCAATTTCACCTCTAGACTTCTGTTTTCATTGATTCTTTGTTCCGGTTTTACGTCACGGACTCCCCTTTTTTACCAAGGGCTAGGACGGTTGCCTCCTTGCAAAGGACTTGTTTTGGCAGATGTAATCGTTACCCTGAGTACATGCCCTTGCTAACCTCAGACCATGACAGGGCGCGAACCCTCGACCTAACGCCTCAAGTCGCGGACGCTACCGTTTGAGCCACAGTGATTGATTCTTTGAGTACACTTAAGCTTAGAGTGCAGTGAAGAAATCAACCCCTGATGAAGACACTCTATATGTGAGAGTTTTTATCTTTTTTTTTTTGTATACTCTTGGTTAGAGTGAAATGCGTTTTCAATAATTCTTGGTGTACTCAGGGTTATTTACATACATAATATAAACATCTAAAGAAAGGTAACGAAATTTTTATGTCAGCATTTTCAGTGATTCTTTAACTAGTGTTGGAGGAACAGTGATTTCATCTAGTAATTAATGCCTTGCACTTTTTTTAAATTTTTTATTTCTTTCTTTTTATGATATGACATCGGGACAGGCAAAAAAAAAAATGGCCATCATTGGGCCCTGGCGTCGAGAAATGGGGAGTGTTGTGACTTGTAAGATGTGAAGGATAATAAATGTGTAACGAATGCGCCAACATATTAGGAGTAGATGTAAGCATAGGAAAAGAACCATAACTGAGGGAAGACTTAACATCGAGCTGTCTTGGCCAGTCCTATTCTGATTCAAAAGACCTTCAGTTGTAGTATCGCAACGGGAGGCTGATGACATATAGTCAGGTTTACTATGTATTTTTTCTTTCAAATTTTATGGAGATTAGCGAAACTATACATTTTTGGAAAGCTTATACCATCAGGAATCTGAAAGCCAATGTTTGCATTTGCACATATTCCTCTATGGCCGCCATTTTCAATTTTCAAAATGGCTGCTGGAAAATAAGGATTTTTTAATATCTCGACTTTAAATTGACCTAGAATGTTCATTAAAAAGCTAAATCCACCAAGGAACCCAGAAAATAAATTCTAATATGATTTATTAAACAACACTAGCAATAAAAACAATTAGCCAGAAAAAGAATGTTCAAGAAGCTCCCTTAAGGATGAACCAATATAGAATACAAGTCAGCTCTATCAAGTTGAATTTAAATTGTTAGTGTTGTATATCTAATGAACAGATTACACATCATTGTCTTGATCATCACTGTCGTCACTGCCAATGTTATAGTCTTCATCATATATACATTCCGAGTCTCATTAGCAGAGTTCTGTGCATGGTAGGTCGTTCCTTTTGCATGAACATCTCTGTGTGGAGCAGTTTGATTTTCACTGGCATCACACCAACTAAATAATGGCCTGTGGTGCTGGAAGGACCTCTGTAGTAACTGGCAGCAATTGACCACTTATGTCCTTATAGTATCCAAATTTCAGCGGATCAAAAGGCTGTTGCTGCATGACGGTGGCTTGATACCATACCTCGCTTTGTAATCACGCGCGTTTGATGTGTTCCTTAAGTGCCTCAAGTGTAGGCGGTAACTTGTTGCTTTCAGCCAGCTGTTTGCAGAACAAATGCCATCTGAGATCAGGTATACAGGTAATCTGGACACCCTTCATACAGTATCTTGGGCCAACAAACTTTGTCAATTCGTCATTCATCTCCTGGGTAAGATCCCTATCGATTGGTAGTTCAACCCACCCTGGGATCTTGTTTTCTGATCCATTGTCTGCTTATCTCAATAGCGCATTTGCAATCATCCAACCTAGAGTGGTTAGTTTGTATGATTTGAAAACGCCTGTGGACCTATTGTAAGCTCTTGTCCTCTCATGTCTGGCTTAGATTTGGGTTTACTACAGGCTTGAATGGGCACATGATAAAGAAGATACTGATAGGTTTGGGGCGTTGCTGATTTTCATATTAGGTTTTATTGGTTTTCCTCATGAACTGGCCTGGTCATCATGCCATGAGTGGTGTCCTTGTTATCGACTATATCATCAACAAAATCTGTATTGTCAATGGCAAAGAAGACAAATGCGCCCTTCTTAAGGAAGGGTGGAATGTATAATCCCTCAAATTGTTTTGTGTTTTCCACAACAGCACTGGCAATTGCCGTTTATAACTGCATGGTACGGCTGTATGATACGCAGTAGTCTTGTGCATGGAGGAGGTCCAATAGCCTCTTATCTCTGGTGTCATAATGTACAATGAGTGCCAACCCTAGAACTTGCGGATTCTCCCATGATTATGGTGTTTGGAATGTGTCAGAAAGTTTCATTGGCTTGTGTTGCACTTGCCTCTTGGTTTTGAAGTCATGCATTATATTCTTATACACAGTCAAAGCAGATCTGTCAAGTGTCTTATTTCTCATGTCCATTTCTAACTGTTCCTCAGTGCCAACCAAAACCGATCATATCAGTGTAGAGATCAGTACAGACGCCGTCACTGGTTCTTGATATTTTGATTGGGGTGGTGACAGTTTCCTTCTTCTCCCCAGCAAATTTAATGATGCACTTGTGAATAAGTTTAGCTGTCTTGAATATCATCCTTGTGTTCTCCATTTCAGTGGTGACATTTTGCATCAGAGTAGAGTTGACCATGTCTTCTTCACTTACATTGGGACAATAAAGAATAAAGGGTTTTCTTCTGTCTTTCTGCCTTACTGACTTCACAGTTGATAATTCTGAAAGGATTTTTTCCTTGGGCCATGGTCTTTTCAGAGATAGAATGTGTTTCTGTGCATCATCTTTGCCCAAAAGCATAGATATATAAGTGTTCTCGATGATATCCATTTGCAGATAAACTTTGTTTTGAGTTTGTGATTCAACAAGGTTAATCAGTTCGATCAAGCATGGTATTTGCATCAGTAGATCAGTCGGTGTAGATGTGGCTAAAGTGCAGGCATCATCCCTCAGGATGTGGAATATCATGTAGCGTCCAGCATACTTGTGGTACTTCACATCAATTGCATGAGCATTATTTGGTAAGATTGCATTGTTTAATCGGGTCAACAATACTTGGTCTTGACAGATTTCATCAGCTCGTTTAAGTGCCTTCCCTGCATTTTAAGATCGTATGTTGTACAGTCTCTCGTCATCATCATTTTGACAAAAGAAACAGTAAGCCTTTGCCAATGGTTGCATTGCAGATCTTGTAAAAGGTGTAGAGTTACCGGATCCCCCTTATTCCTCCATTTCTGATTTTGTTCTTTTATGACCATGTTTTTTTTGCGCTGTAGGTTCCTGTAGACATAGCATAATGAAAGCGGCCCTTGCTCAGTGTATGTTTACTTGATCAGCAGCATCAGAATAACATCCTCGATGCCACACTGCTTTTTTCAATGATTGTTTCCTTGTTTAATAGTTTCAAGTGTTCTTGTATGTCAACATATACTCCATCCTAAAGGCTGGCCCGCTCTTTCACAACATAAGTACTTTCTGATATGATTCCGTTCTGGAATTCTTTACAAATATCCCTTTAGTGGCAGTAGATTCCTGACACAAAATACATAGTTTCCAGTCAACTCTGGCATTTAAAGACTTGATGAGGCAGATCTTGCTTGGCCCTGGTTCTTCACTCTTGATGACTGGAGCCCTGAAATGAAATACTCACTTCTTACTATATGGTATACTTAGGATTAGCTGAAAATATATTACATGTCAAAAATAGCTCATTCTACTGCCTTTTTTTTGAAAAGAATGAAACAACACCTTGTTAACCAAGTTGAGTCAAATTGACATTCAGCTGAAAGAAAGATAGAACTTTTTAAGTATATCTTTTCACCTTAAAATTAAGTATAATGAAAAAAAATGGCTGAAAATAAATGCTTCCCCAGAAAAAGACACTCAAACATTCCACCAGAGGATTCCTTGGGTCGAAAAACACACGAAAAAGCTTTCAAATGAACTTTATAAATCAATTACAAATCAAGGAATCTGAAAATTCTTATTACACGGCAGCCATTTTGAAAATCCAAAATGGCGGCCATAGAGGGTATCTGCGCAAAAGCAAACATTAGTTTTCAGATTTCTGGTGCTATAAGCTTTTAAAAAATGTATATGTTTGCTAATCTCCATAAAATTTTAACGAAAATTACTTTATTGACATAGTGAACCTGACTAATAGGCCTACCGTCTACATACAACAGAAACATTACACTTTTAATGGGTGAGTATTTTTAGTAATTCTCTGACTCCACTTGTCTTTATTCCTTTTTGCAGTACAAAGATTTGTACATTTGAAAATCAGTCATTAAATGACTTTGCTCCAGCTGGTACATAAATGCAGCGCTACGAATTTGTGGTTTATACGGAATGATGCGCTTCCTCGAGCATTTTCTGTGGGAATGTCCTGACCCTTTGCTTGCAAACAAAAACACTACCTATAATAGTGATATTGTTTGCTTTTGTTTGGTAATGGTAGTTAGGAAACATATGGGTCCACTCAAAACATTATATACTTTTGTAAAACGATTCGTTTTACAAATGGAAATGTATATTTATTTTTGTTTGTATGTCTGTTTGTTTTTGCCTGGTAATCATAATCATTAAATATTACGGTTGTATCATTTCTTTACTTTGGTAAAGTGGTTTTGTTTTTGTTTAAAGAAACTTAGTAAAAAATTTGATTAACTCTGAATATTATATACTTGGATAAGTTGCTTTGGTTTTAATATTTAGTAAGCATTGTGGTTCATTCACTTCATTATTTACTGAGGAATGTTTTTTTTTTTTTTAACAGTAATAAAATTCTTCAAGACTTTGTCCAGTATTATTTATCAATGTCAAGAATAAATTGCTCTCACTTGCATGATTACGCTAAATTCATGTGTTTCCATTGAAATAATTTCATTATATATATATATATATATATATATATATATATATATATATATATATATATATATATATATATATATATATATATATATGCCTCATTCCCTCTTGTAAAGGGGGTGGCCGAGCTAAGTATCGCGCATTCACCACTATCCTCACATACCTCAACCACTCCTCTCAGCTCCTTGGGGATAAAGGCTTGCCACGTTTCCTCCCCTTCCACCCTGCTTGGGTCACCCACAAAGTAGGCTGGCAAAGATATTCTACAATGAGGCACGACAGCAGTAATGTCTGTCTTTAACTCTACCCTTTAAAACAATTAGCGCCATTATAAGTCACAATTAGGTCCCCATGAATGGAGGTTGAATACAAAGAGGTTGGAGATGGGAGATTATGATTGGATCCCTTACCCATCGTTCCTTGGTTGGGTCGAACGCGTCTCAATTGCCTTGCGATTCGCTTGAGTTACCATGGAGTCACCTTGGCCCATCTAAAACAATTAGTTATATAAATAAATAAACGAATAAATAAATATCTCTGTGGTTCTAAGGCGAATGTAATGCTTAGTGTTACCAAGTAACTTCCTTGACACATTCTGCCTCCCTGCCTGTCACGTATCTCCACCCTCCTCTGTCTTTCACTTCTCACCATCTAGACTCTCCCTTATCCTATATTAACCATCTCCATGTCCCTCACCTTTCTCCACCTTCTCCTGTCCCTCACCTATCTCCACACTCCTCTGTCTTTCACCTATCTCCACCAACTGAACTTTTCCTTAGCTCTCGTCACCTTCCCCTGTCCCTCACATGTCTTTACCCTCTGTTTCTTACCTATATCCACCCTTCCCTGTCTCCATGATCTTCACCTTCCCCTATCCTTCGCATATTTCCTCCCCCTCCCTAGCATATATTTCAACCACCACTTCTGTCCTTTGCTTATCTCCACCGCCCCCACTATCCTTCACCTATCTCCATCCTCCTTTGTCACTCACCTATATCTAATACCCCATATCTCTCACCTATCTTTAGCACCTCCAATATTTCTTTCCTATCTCCTCGACCTCCAAAACTTCTTACCTACCTCCACCACCCATTCTGTCACTCTGCAGCATGACTCCGATGTGCATGCATCCTGCAGCGATGTCTTCCGTTTCACGTTTGCTCTTCCATCTTCGTCATAGAATACCAAGTCCCAAACGGGTGCTTTGAAGACAACCCAACAGACTTACTTCACAATGTTACACTGATTACGAAAAATGGTTTCTGTCGACGTTTTCTTCTGTTTGGCTCTGCTGTAGACCACCACCATACCATTAGTCTCTCTCTCTCTCTCTCTCTCTCTCTCTCTCTCTCTCTCTCCCTCTCTCTCTCTCTCTCTCTCTTGCTTATAAAAGCTGTCCAAAGTAACTTAGGGAGTCAAATTGGGCGCCTTCTGGGTAATAAACAAGTAGGATCAATTATCGTTGATAGTAACTTAACTGGAAAACTATTTTTTTATAATAATCATGTTATTGAAGAATGAAGGAATGTGTCTTAATGTCTTGGGACATAATTTTATGCTAAGAACCCTCTTACTCCACCGTGTGAGTATGTCCTAATAGTTTATAGGGCATAATTTTGGTAATAATCCTGTTATTCAAGGGTGTGAGTTCTGTGTCCTAAAGGCTTGGGACCTCATTTGATGTTATGAGATTAAGAGCCTTAGGATCGGGAGAATTTTCAGCTTATATTGATGTTACTTTGGCATGTGAAAATGTGTCCTGTTGGATTGGGACATAATTTTATGTTAATACTCTTTTTATTCAAGCATGTGATAAGCATGTGATATGTCGTCATCTGAGGGCCTTATCCAGCCATACTTTTAGATCTTCATTACTTTGACTATTCTTGAAGCCTCTCTTTTTTATTGTTTATCACTGTCTTATTTCCGCCTTGTTCTTTAACTGCTACTTGTTGAAATATTTCCTTGGTGCCCGGGCCCGATGAAGGCAATTTTCTTTTCTCGTTCCAGTATCACATCTCATGAAAGAAATATGGATATATGCTTTATGCTTGAGATATCATTACATGAATAATTCTGTTATTTCTGGGATATAATTGTGTTATTTAAGATTGCGAGTAGGTGTCCGTTTGGCTTAAGACATTTTTTTAGGCCCTGGACATTAATTTATATTGATAATTCTGTAATTCAAACTTGCAATACACTTGTATGCTTGAGATATAATTTTATGCTATAATAATGAATGATATCATACCCTTACCGGCATATGTTTCCTTGTTCATAAGGGTCACTGTTTCTCACTAGCCTCTTGAAGACCAGTGATGGTTGAGGCTCATAGCTTTTATGACCATATGGTCCCCTGACATAAACCCTCTTCATTTTTCCTGGCTTGGGACTGGCACAGATTTGGCTTGCTCCCCCAGCAGTAAATTCTCTCAAGTTGTTTTCAGAATTACTACACTTGGTCTACCTTGCTCGCTCATTATCAACATTATGTGATGTTTAAATCTTTTAACTTAACCTGTTTTGTTTCATTATTTTGCTTAAAGGTCTGTAATGAAAGGGAGAGGTAGGGACAGTGACAACATAGAGCTTTCCTATATACCTACCATATATCCTGGGCTAAAACCCTCTCTCCAATCACATGGACTCAGTGATCACTAGGCAATAGCTGAATGATGAGGTAGAACTATAGGAAATCACCGACTCCCCCAGTTAATTGATCAGTGGAATCAGTGTAAAAGCTAATCCAACCCAGTCCCGGGATCGAACTTTGGGCCAGTAAATTACCGATCTCCGACTCTACCGCTGAGCCTCTTTGTCCTTAGAAAGAAATCATATATCTTCTATATACAGGAAAACGTCCTAGAAAAACAAGCCCAGAAAGCACTAGAGAAAAGTTACTAAAAACGTCGCAACGCAAACATTGTGTACCTTATGTAATGTTTAACGTAATCATTAAGTGAGAACCACCAAGCACGCCCTTAAGTATTTATTCATCAATGAATTAGCAAAAGCACGGAGGCCTCTTATAGCACCACCTTATTCTTGGCTCGCATAGCTTTCTAAAGCTTTTTCCACTTGTTCATTCTTTCCTAGTGTCCAAACCATCTAAATACATCTCTTTATCGTTCACGTTCGTTCCTAGTCCCTGAAATAATTTTAAGAGGCATTGGTTTCTTGTTAGCACCGAGGCATTCGTATAAGAAGTCATTTTTATATCGTATTGACTTCCATATGCGATGATCACAGTGGCCGAGTGGTCATAGTGCTCGACTCGGGAGTTGACACACATGCATTCGAACCCACAGTGAGGCATTAGGCAGGGGATCCACGTTTAATTCTCCAGCCATACTGTTTTCACCTCTATATTGGGGAGTAATAGGGACACATCTATCTATCTATATACGAAAGCAATGATGCCTAATAACGTGAGAGGAAATGATTGAGGAGGGACTTTTCAGTTCCAACGCTTTGTCCCATTTAATCGACTTTTACGACACGTAGGGGAACAAGGAGGCAATAATCTTACCCCCTTCTTTCAGGAAGGCCCTCCCATCATGGGGGAAACGAAGACAGTAAAACAAGGACAACCTTCCATACGCACGTTTTGACAGCAATTAAACGATTTTTATCGTGAGGCTTTCTGTAAATTCGCTATAAAAAATTTCTGCACTTACTGATGTCCTTTGATGATGAAGACCTCAAAACGTGTCCTATAACGATTATTTTCTTGTTAGGAAGGGTTTCCTTACAAGATGAATATTTCCTAACAAGAAGAAGAAGAAGAAGATTTGGAAGAAGAAGAAGAAGAAGAAGAAGAAGAAGATTTGGAGAAAGAAGAAAAAGAAGATTTGGAAGAAGACGAAGAAGAAGAATAGTTGGAAGAAGATTTTGAAGAAGATTTTGAAGGAGATTTTGAAGAAGGAGATTTTGAAGAAGAAGAAGAAGAAGAAGAAGAAGAAGAAGAAGAAGAAGAAGAAGAAGAAGAAGAAGAAGAAGAAGAAGAAGAAGAAGAAGAAGAAGATTATTACTAAGAAGAAAATTTGGAAGAAGAGGAAGAAGAAGAAGCTATGGAAGAAGATATGGAAGAAGAAGAATTAGAAGGATAATTAGAAGAAAAAGAAGGAGTATGTGTGTGTGTGTGTGTGTGTGTGATGGTGTGCGTATTTGTGTGTATTTATATATTTATTAATTGTTTATTTAGTTACTCATTTATGTATTTAATTCTTCAGTTTCGTATTAAAACTTTTTAAATTTTCTTTTTTATATTTCTTCTACTTATCGCCTTAATCGATGCCCGTGCTCGCAAAGATACTATTCCACTATTAGAATGATCCATCGAGGCTGCTAAGATGACAGCGACTACTACACTGGGGGAACTCTTCTACTTAAGGATGGGTGAATGATAAAAACAAAATTCATGATTTCATCATCAGCTGCGGTTTTACCAAAGGCAGAGGAATTTTTTCAAGTAGCTATGACGTAAATTAGAGCAATTATAATGTTTTTGTACAAAAAATCAAAACAGCGTAAATAAAAGATAGATAAAAACAAAGAGGAAATAATGCTTCCTGGACACATGATAAAGAATTCTTGAGATTCTCCTGGTTACGCCATTAGCTGTTAGTCATGTTACTTTCGCTTGCCTTGGGACGGTGTGAGCAATTAGTGTGTGGCACTTCCTAATTCATTCACCAGGATCTAGGTCACCCCCAGTCACTCCTCTTAGCTGTCTGGGTAGTGCCAAGAAATAATTTCCTGAGAAAACCCTCCAAAGGGAAAAATCCCCTTGTTTTACGTCAGGGTAGGAAGAGGCTAACAAAGGTTAAAGTTTAGGTTTATATTTAGGGGGATATTTTCTTTTGGGGTATAATTCCATGGGGGGATTTTTCCCTTTTGGGACGTACTTTCCTCGTATTTTCCACCGCCAATACCACACTTAGGCCTCTTTCAAACGACGCCACCATGGTGGCGTCGTGTGAAAGATGCCTTATTATTTTTACATTAATTTATTAGTCTTATATGTCACTATTCGTTCCGATTTAGGTTGGACACAGCTGGATTGAAGCTGGGGAATCAAAGCTGGATGCCCTTCCTAGCGCCCCGCCAAAGGCCAGTAATCCTTTCATAAGCAACCATGTAGTAGGCTGGCCCATAGCACAGCCGAGCGTTGTGATACTACAGCTGAAAGGTCTTTTGGACTTGTAAAGGATTGTTCAAGACAGTTCCGATATAAAGTCTTCCTTCGTTTACGGTTCTTCTTGTATGCCTATAGCAGCACCAAATGTGCCTGGATATTCGTTACATATCTCTTATCCCTTCACATCTGACAAGTCACAACACTCCCCGTCTCTGTTTCTCATTAATTTGTGTTTTCTTTGTGCCCAGGCCCGATGAGGGCAGATTATTATTATTATTATTATTATTATTATTATTATTATTATTATTATTATTATTATATATTATTATTATTATTATTATTATTGCCGTCCTGGTGTCACAATCATAAAAAAAGAGAGAAAGAGAGAGAGAAAAAAAAAGTCTCTAGATGGAAGTCTTGCACCGACTCACTGAGTCCTTGAAGCTCGGTGTGAAAGTCTCGCTATAGCCAGACTGCATGGCGCCAGACACACTTCCATTGAGGAGGAGGTGGCCAATGCAGTCTATTGAGGGGGGGGGGGAGCAGGCCAGCTTTACTCGGTGTCGTTTACTGGAGGGAAGCAGGACAGTTGAACTCAAGGAGATAATTGGTGTCAGAAAAGGGCTTCTTGCTGTAGAACTTAGTGCCATACGGTGGTGTCTATGAGAGAAACGACGATCATATATCCAAATGAGAAAAGCTGAAGAAGAAGAAAATAAAAATAAAAAGAAGTATGCTACAAAAGAATAAGAGGAAATAAAATTAAGAACAATAGAAGAAGAAGAAGAAGAAGAAGAAGAAGAAGAAGATAAAAAGGAGAAAATAGAAGTAACTAGATAAAAAAGAGAGGATAATAATAATAATAATAAATAATAATAATAATAATAATCAATAAATAATAAATAATAATAATAATAATAATAATAATAATAAATAATATAATAATACCGTTAATTATTATTTTTTTTTATGACTGTGACACCAGGACGGAATAAATAAATAAATAAATGAATAAAAGACAAGTCTGTCCTCATCGAGCCTGGGCACGAAGTAAACTGAGAGTAAAAAGGAACAGAGATGGAGAGTGTTGTGACTTGTCAGATGTAAAGGGATAAGTAGAGATGTGTCACGAATATCCAAGAATATTCGCTACACATATGATGCTGGGATAGAAAAAGAACCGTAACTGAAAGAAGACATGACATCGAACTGTCTTGGACAGTCCTATTTAAGTCCTAAAGACCCTTCTGCTGTAGTATCACAACTGGCGGCTAGTGCAATAGTTACAGAGTATCTATCAGACTTGGACTAAATATTAATGCCCTCCAGAAGAAAGCCAAGATTAGACACAAACATGGTGGAATGGGTCAACAGATACAAGTACCTTGGAGTCTTCTCTGACAACTCACTAACCTCAGGACCCAATATATAAAATAGCCAATCTGCCCTAATTAATTTTCATGCATATATGAAGGTGCAAATTTCAGACTCAAAAGATAATTCTACCTTTAATCCACAAGCAGCTTTGGGTCTAGGCATGTCTTACCTTATGTCTCAAATCGGAACTAGAGTGCAACAACAACAAAAACAATAATAATGATAATAATTATAATAATAATAATAATAATAATAATAATAATAATAATAATAATGATAATAATAATAATAATAATAATAATAATAATAATAATAATAATAATAATAATAATAATAATAATAATAATAATAATAACAATAATAATAATAATAATATTATGAACTGCAAAAACAACAACAACAACAATTATGTTTTTGATAATAATAATAATAATAATAATAATAATAATAATAATAATAATAATAATAATAATAATAATAATAATAATAATAATAAGAGCAGTTAGACGAACAAGAGAAAGAAGAATTTAGTTCTTATCCAAGGAAGTCCCAACTTCAAAAGTCTTGGCATACCCCTTACGACTTTATTTTGTCTTTCCAAGAGCCAACTGGAACCATACCTCAAAGGTGGTTAGCATCCCTCATTCACTAGCTCCAGTCAACTCGGCAATCTTTAATGAGTACACCATGAGGTATAAGGGATGTAGCGTGAATAACTCGGGCTTAGCTAAGATAAAAATATACATTGTGACCTCATTGGATCCTTGACATGGGTGGCGCTACTGCTTGAGGTCATTGTTTGAAGCTTCGTAAGAAAACTTTTACGTAGGATGTCAGGAAATACTTATATGGTGAAATAATAGGTGATATTTGGCATTCGCTAAGTTCCGGTTTTGTTCCGGTTTTACGTCACGGACTCCCTTTTCTACCAAGGGCTAGGACGGTTGCCTTCTTGCGAAGGACTTGTTTTGGCAGATATAATCGTTACCCTGAGTGCATGCCCTTGCTAACTTCAGATAGTGACGGGGCGCAAACCCTCGAACTGACGACTCAGAGTCGCAGACGCTACCGCTTGAGCCACGGTGACTACTAATTGGCATTCACTAAGTAAGGAAACAATAAATGCTAAATGCATTCATAGTTTTAGGGAAATATATGATAAAGATTTAGTGGGTGAAAGTGGAACGGAACCAGAAAAGGCAGAGATACAAGCATAGTAGGAATCTTTCCCGAAAGCGCAGTTGAGTAAAGACATTTAGGCATACACACACACACACACACACATATACACACCTACACACACACCTACACACACACACCTAAACAGGCGCGTGAGTACCAAATATCTAGTAAAAATATCTTTTCTATATCTCTATACAAATAGCACAGACCTTCTTAAAAGTAAAAGACTGGCCTCGTCAAAGCAGAACCTTCGATCTTTGCTGAAGTCTAATAAGTAAAACGGACATTCCGTACCACATGCAGAGAGGTAACACGGGGGCGGTATTATTGTCTCCATCCGATGGAGAATGAGAGGTAGAGTTTACGTTATTCTTACCTACGCGAAGTGTAAGTTACATTTTTACGATAAACTGGTAATGCGTTTATAGCATTCTCTCTCTCATCTGTTTCTAGGAAAATTGTTTAATAAACACAGTTATTTGAAATAGAAATAGATATTTACCAGTTATATATATCAGAGGGAGAGAGAGAGAGAGAGAGAGAGAGAGAGAGAGAGAGAGAGAGAGAGAGAGAGAGAGAGAGAGAGAGAGAGAGGAAATTCCAATCCAATATATTCGTATATGTGATACAAATTTAGATTTAAGATCCCCTAAGGAGCATTATTTATTTATTCATTTAATAATTGGTTTAGTTAGTATGTGAATGAGTTGGGCAATACGTAGTTAGTTGTTGAGTTAATTGGTTAGAGAATGAATATGGGCGTGGCTTAATAAAATTGTTACTTAGTTAATGTATGAATGAGTGAGAGAGTGAGTGCGTGAGTGAGTTAGTGAATGAAGAAGATAGTGAGTGAGTGAGTGAGTGATTGAACGAGTAAGATAGTGAGTGAGTGAGAGTGATTGAACGAGTAAGATAGTGAGTGAGTAATTAAGTGATATAGTGAATGAAGGTGCGTAAACTGGTGAATGAATAAGATTGTCAATAAGTGAGATAGTGAATGAATGATTGAGTGCTTCTTTATGTCTGGGTATGTATGTATATATGTATGTACACATGGATGGACGGATGCGTCATAAAGATTTAGAAATACGCCACCAAAACGTTTTGCCCATGAAACTAAGATGACGTCACGAGTCTCCTCCTCGTGCTCGCTCCTGCAACAGATCTGTTGCTTTGGCGTCTTAAATACGATAATATATCATCCATTATTTTTTGTTCCTTTCATTTTGTTTCAAACAATTGTAAATGTGGGATATAAAAAATGTAGCGTAAACTTGTTTCAGTGAAGAGAAAAGAAAATATAGGGTATCTGGGTATGAACTAGTTTATTTAATTATTATAGAAAACGAGTTCACTATTTACCTTTCAGGCAAATGATTACAGAAAATGGGATATCTCTTGTTTATTAGTTGACTGATAAAAAAAAGAATTATTCTAATATATATATATATATATATATATATATATATATATATATATATATATATATATATATATATATATATATATATATATATATATATATACACACACACACACACGCACACACACACACACAAATGCTGGAAAAGGTATAGGAGGAGAAAAAACATAAATGCCTGGCAAATCTACAAAAGAGCAAGAAATGACTACCTAAGTAAAAGGAGAGAGGCAGAGAGAGATTATGAGAGGGACATCACCAGAAAGGCTAAAGAAAATCCCAAGCTTTTCAACAGCTTTATCAGAGGAAAACTGAAGGTAAAAGAACAGGTTTTAAGGCTAAAGAGAGCGGATGGAAGCATCACTGAGACGGACGAAGAGATCTGCAAAGAATTGAACAAGGAGTTTCAGTCAGTATTTACAGTAGAAAATACCCTACCCCCTCAGATTGCAGTGATAGAAGCTCAAGGGCCGGTATTAGAGAACATCAACCTTACAGCCACAGAGGTATGCAAAGCGCTGATGGATTTAGATGTTCATAAAGCTACAGGTCCTGATGACATATCCCCTCATGTGCTTAAAAAATGCGCAAACACAATATCAGTGGCACTAAGTATCATATTTAAGGAGTCACTGGAGTCGGGGGAGATTCCAAGATGCTGGAAACAAGCAAATGTGATACCTATCTTCAAAAAGGGAAGGAGGGATACGGCTCTGAACTATAGACCAGTTTCCTTGACCAGCATAGTTTGCAAACTTATGGAGAAACTACTAAGGAAACATATCTCTCTTCACTTGGAATCCTTCAACTTTTTGTCAGTGAGACAACATGGCTTCAGAGAAGGAAGATCAACAGTAACAAACTTATTAGAATTTTATGATGAGGTAAGCCAAATCTTACAGGAAAGAGAGGGCTGGGCAGATTGCATATTCCTAGACTTCCAGAAAGCGTTTGACACTGTTCCACATGGGAGACTTATTAGGAAGCTGCAATCAATGGCTAGAATAGGTGGAAATGTCTTGGAATGGATAAAAACTTACTTAGAAGGAAGGGAACAGAGGGTTAGAGTAAGACACTCAGTGTCTGAATGGAGAAGAGTTAGTAGTGGAGTTCCACAGGGTTCAGTTTTAGGGCCACTTTTGTTCCTTGTATATGTAAATGACCTACCAGAGTCTGTAAATTCATTCATGAATATGTTTGCAGATGATGCAAAGATTGTGAAGAAAGTAAAAAACGAGAACAATGGTAGAGAACTTCAGGAGGATCTAAATAATCTGCATGAGTGGTCAGAAAAGTGGCTAATGAAATTCAATACCTCAAAATGTAAGGTAATGAGAATGGGTACAAGTGCAAGAAGGCCCAAGCTTGACTACTCGGTGGCTGGAGTACAACTTCAAGAGACAGAAAATGAGAGAGATCTAGAAGTAAACATACTGGCAGATTTGTCTCCAGAAATACATATAAATGGCGTAGTAAGGGCAGCATATGCATTCTTATCAAATGTAAGGGTAGCCTTCAGGCACATGGACAAGGAAATGTTCAGAAATATTTATGTAACCTATGTGAGGCCAAAACTCGAATATGCAGCCCCCTTTTGGAATCCGCACTTGAAAAAGCACATAGCTAAGCTTGAAAAAGTTCAAAGACATGCCACGAAACTGGTGCCAGAAATACGCAATCTCGGTTATGATGAGAGGCTGAGGGAATTAGACTTGCCATCACTCGAAGCTAGAAGAGTAAGGGGGGGATATGGTGACAGTCTTTAAATTCCTTCATGGTTATGATAGAGTGGATAGGGATCGATATTTCGATATGGCTGGCTCTAGAACTAGAGGTCATAGTTTGAAGCTTCGTAAGAAAACTTGTTTGCAGGATGTAAGGAAATACTTTTTCAGTGTAAGAGTAGTTGATAATTGGAATTCGCTAAGCGAGGAGGTAGTTAATGCTATCTCAATCCATAGTTTTAAGGACAGGTATGATAAGTATCACTAAGTCTAAAAATGGAACCGATCAGGAGACGGGAAGATACGAGCTTTGGGCTCTTTCCCGTAAACACAATTAGGTAATCACAATTAGGTAATCACACACACACACACACACACACACACACACACACACAAACACACACACACACACACACACACATATATATATATATATATATATATATATATATATATATATATATATATATATATATATATATATATATATATATATATATATATATTATGTTCTCCTTTTTTGTGCCGCAGTGTATACATCTTGCTTTTTTTTTTTTCTTTTTTAATGAGTGTGACACCTGGACGGGCGAAGAAAATTGCCTTCATCGGGCCTGGGCATGAAGAAACAAAGCAAATAGAGAAATATATGGGTTGTGTTGTGACTTGTCAAATGTGTAGGGATAAGAAAAAATGTGTAACGAATATGCAAAAAATAATACGTGCAGATATAGTGCAAGACTTCGTCTACAAAAGGTTCGGGTTAACATAATTTATCAAGCTGGTTATAGTGTTAATTTCTTCATCTAGATATTGGGGATTGCATATTCTAAATGCTCTTGAGAACAAATTTGACCCTAGTTTTATTGGACACATGACTCCGAGTGAGTGGATTTTCCATATACCCTGAATTTGTAACGGATTAAAGAAAAGAAAAAACAAAAAAAGAGAACAATGCCGGTGTGTAAACTGAACTCGCAGTGCAAGCTACAGGTTAATGCCATCATACAGACAGAGTTACTACAGAAGATAAAAATCTGTAAAATATTAACTGTTTTAAATGAAGTTTGTAAGCGAGGATAGATAGATAGATAGATAGATAGATAGATAGAGAGAGAGAGAGAGAGAGAGAGAGGAGAGAGAGAAGAGAGAGAGAGAGAGAGAGAGAGAGAGAGAGAGGAAACTTTTTGAGGTTGAGGAGACGGGGAGCGCGTTGAGGCTGACACGTGTGGACTCCTGCCCCTCAAGTTGCGGGACAAGGCCAGACTCCTGGAAAATTGGAAGTTCCAGACCGATAAACCACAAACCTCGGCTGGACGGACAGCCTAGGTCACAGATACAAAATGAAGTTTGACACACACCAATTTTTTTTTATATGTGTATTTGTAGTTATGAATGACTTACGGACCTATATGAGTATTCATTGTGTTATCGCTGTGAAATATCTCTGTCTACCTGTATACAGTGGCCCCATTTCTTATTGTTGTACTGTTGTTAATTAAATTTTTTGGTTAGTAATACTTCTATACTTATTATTTTTATTATTATTATTATTATTATTATTATTATTATTGTTATTATTATTATTATATATTATTATTATTATTATTATTATTATTATTATTATTATTATTATTATTATTATTATTATTATTATTTTCATTATTATTATTTTCATTATTATTATTATTATTACTTTTATCATTATTATTATTATTATTATTATTATTATTATTATTATTATTATTATTATTGTCACTAGTGTTATTATTATTATTAACTATTATTACTATTAATTTCATTATTATTATTATTATTATTATTATTATTATTATTATTATTATTATTATTATTATTATTATTATTATTATTATTATTATTAGTGTCTTTTCCATTGTTACTATTATTCTCAGCAAAGTAATATGATCCCATTTCCTCCTACCATTGACCATACTGTATTTATCTGCTATTTACACCCCAGTGAAGTAATATAACTTATGGCGGTATTGCCTCTATACTCAACTTCCGATGATGGATTGCTAATTTCCTTTTTTCTCGTTTTCTGTATATATATATATATATATATATATATATATATAATATATATATATATATATATATATATATATATCGCCTTATTCATTTGCACAACTCCGATTCCTCGGAGGATAAGTAATAAACTTGAAAGTGCTAAGGATCTCAAAATTTCTTTCAGTTCCTTACATAGTTCATAATATTCACGTGTTCCTCATGAAATAG
>JAXCGZ010001010.1:0-20000 GCA_037179515.1 Halocaridina rubra
TGTATGATGTTATTGCGTATATAGTGAACCTTTTGTAGGATGAACTAATTAAGCATGGCCCATGATAGATATCCTTGATTTATTTTGGAATTATTACTTTCAAGAGGTGGTTTATTTATATTTATAATTCTGAAATTAAAATCACTTATTACACAAACTCTAACTTAATGTAACCTAAATCTTAAAATTGGACAGTTCTCGTAATTGAAAAATCCATGGGGCAGTCGTCAGGGGCAATTATCCAGTGGGCAGTTATCCTGATACCAATCTATAGCTTTACTGGACTTCATACGTATTGTATCACTAACAACAGTGATGTTTTTCAGATGTTCAGACGACTGCATAATATGTACACAAATGTGGTATGTAATCCATTTTACATACCTGGAGAACAAATAACATCAAGGTAAGTATGTATATTACATTAAAATTCAAATCTTGGAAATACAATATACACAAAATTTAAATATTTCTTATACTGTGTAAAAGGGATAATTATTACTGTAACTGCAGTATTCCTTACTCTTATGCTAAAGTACTCGTTTGATATGATGAAAATAACAATATTCTTTTTCCTTTACAGAGAATTTGATAATGGTGTTGTGGCATTAGTAGCTGGGAACTAGTGCCTGTCTTCAGATAGGTATGCTACATGTTGTTGCAATGTGTTCTGTTTTGAAATAAATGTATTTCGACTTAACCACCTTTATATTTATATTACATAGTAGCATTACATGGTATTTTGAATTTTCAAATCAACACAAGTAGATTTAAAACATGGTGAAGATATATTTTACTCTATTATGTATTATTCATTGGTGATTCCTTTCAAAAATTTATTGACATGTTCAAGTGACTCATGGATTTTGCTGTAGAAGCTGAAACTCGGATGATTTATATGAAATAAGTATAGAGTAAATTACATAAATCTAAATTCTCTTTCTTAGGTTATTTTTTGTTCTAATATGTGTTGGGTAATTAAGTGTTCAAGCTGGAAATATGTATCTAATACACATAAGACAGTGATAGTGGACCTGACTATGAGGTAACATTGTTGTATGATTTGATACTGAATCTCAAAAACTTACTCATTTTCATATTCTTGGGTTTATGATTGACAAGTATACCTTGTAATTAATTTTTTAAATCTTTAAATAGAGAAACTAAGTGACTTCCTTAATTTTGCATATAAACAATTACTAGAATGCAGTATTGTTGCAAGAAGAGCTAAATGTGTTCATAGTACTGTATATGATTATGCTTTAAATATTTTTCTAAAGGTTTTAAAGTAAACAGAAATTGTATAATAAATATTGCTGATTTTAATCTGGACTTTTAATTACCTTTAATTCTGCACCTGTGATCCCAGCATGTCGTAAGACCTAACTAAAATTGATATGGTAGCAAAATGCTAGTGTTGTATTCCTCCTAAAATTTTCATTTTTTATCCCGCAAAACAGCTGATAAAAAGGTTGAGGATGAATAAGGAATGATGAAACTGCTGCATCCCTTTGTTATTCATAAGTGGCCTCTCTACTGGCTTCAGCAGAATATGGCAGCATTCTTATACCACTTTTTTTTTGTACGGTTATTATTGGTCATAAGACCATACAAGTGGGTGAAGGATGGTAAAACAAGACTGTAAATTAGGTGTTTGCTTTAATTTCCTATTTTGCCTTTATTGTTCAAGGCATAACATTACCTATTAGTAAACTACTATCGACCCTACATCCTCTTAATTCCTATATTCTACATACAGGGGTTCCTCGATTTACGTCAGGGTTCCTTTCCTGAAACACGACGCAACCCGATTTTCAGCGTAAGTCAGAACACACATGAACACGAATCTAGGTCCCCCACCAATGCTAAAAATAAATAATTTAAAACATAGAAACATAATCTAAGGCACAAAAATAGTAAAAGTACCTTTACTCCTCTGGTTGGCTTGCACACTGGAAGGGGTATTGCAATGGAGGGAGAGAGAGGCTTATTGGTAGGAGGAAGTTGGAGAGGCAGGTTCTGAAGAGACTAGGACAGGTGAGTCTGGAGAGACAAGAGAACCTGCAGCAGATGCTGGAGATACTGGGTCAGGTGATTCTGTAGAAGCAGGAAAACCTGTAGCAGATGCTGGAGATACTGGGTCAGGTGAGTCTGTAGAGGCAGCTGGGGTAGAAGCATTGGTCGTGGAGAGTCTGGAAGGATGCTGTCTTCTCCTACCAAATATCCCTGTAAACAGGAGGGGATCCATGACCCTTCTGGCAACCTTTGTGTACCTGTCAGTGTTGGGATCCTCTGCCTCAAACTTTCCCAACCCTTCCGCTATAGGGCAAAACACTCCATGCCTCTGCTTGTGAATCTCTTGGGGTTTGGGCTTGATATTTCTTCCTCTTCTTCAGTCAACTGCTTCTCCAGTTGAATGAGGTCCTCTGCAAATAACTCCTCTCCATAAGATTCCAGCAGCTTTGTTGCATCATCAGTCCTCACCTCCAAATTGAGCTCCTTACTCAGGCCAACTACGTTCTTGGTGACAGCCTCAGCTGTCACTTTAAAACCATGAAAGTTACTCACAAACTGAAGGCACAGTTTCCTCCATACCACATTCAAGTTAGTCTGCTTAACTTTCTCCCAAGAATCAGCAATATTCTTCACAGAATGAAGAATATTGTATGACTTCCAAAATTCATTAAGAATCGAGTTCTTGTTCTTCTCAGTTGCCCTGAGAGCCATAGCGATTGTCCTTAGGAGGTATTAGGCTTTAAAGAGGCAATGACCCCCTGATCCATTGGCTGTAATAGGGAAGTGCTATTAGGTGGAAGGTAAGCTACCTTGGTATTAGGATGAAAGTCATCCAAATGGACAGGGTAACTTGGGGCATTGTTCAGCATTAGCAACACACTAAAAGACAGACCCTTGGCAGCACAGTACCTTCCCACTTCCAGCACAAGATGGTTAATGAACCAGTCCTAAAAAATCTGAGGGGTAACCCAACCCTTCTTGTTGGAGTCCAAGATGACAAGCACTTGATCCTACCACAGGCCCTGGGTGCCCTTGAATTTTCTGCCAAAACCAACAAGGGTTTCAGCTTGAAGTCTCCAGCAGCATTAGCCCCCAAGAGCAAAGTCAGTCTCTCCTTGCTGATTATGGCCTGGTGCTATCTTCTCCTCCTTGTTGATGTACATACGACTAGACATATGCTTCCAGAACAAGCTGGACTCATTCACGTTAAATACTTGTTTGGCACAGTAACCCCCCTCCCTAATTATATCTCCTAACACTGGGAAAGTCTTTTGCTGCTTTCTCATCACCACTAGCAACTTCACCCTGCCTCCTAAGGTTATGCAAATTTGCACGAGCCTAAACATGGTTAAACCAACCCCTACTGGCCACGAACTCTTCACTTTCACTACCTTCCCCCTTTTCAAGGCATTAAACTATCTTTTCGCTTTCTCCTGAATCAACAGGAGGCTCACTGGGATACACTGTCAATACTGGTCATCCAGACAAAGCACTAATAGCTTCTCCATCTCAAGCATTAGCCCACTACGCTGCTTAGTAATCGCAGTGGACTCCATAGGAGCAGAACCTTTTTCATATGTAAGGATGTGATCTTTATCCTTAATGATCGTCGCCATGATCGAACAGATTAACCCCAGTGAGCAGCCAATGTTCGTAGCAGTTTCTCCCTTTTTCAAGGGTACTTCTATTTCTACTTTAGCTTTAGTGGTGATGTCTTCCCTTTTCTTCAAAACACTGCCATCAGAAGAATCACCAATACGCTTGGGAGGCATAGTACAGATCAATAATGAGCAGACATAAACGAAATGAACCCAAGAGCTGATGAGCGCAAGGATAATATGACATACAAGAGTGAACTGGGCGACGCTTCTTCTTTTCCGTTTTAGTCTAATGCTGTGTGACGAGGTATTCTTTTGCCACACTCAACAAACTGTTTTGCATGAAGATTATATTTACAGCTAAGTATTAGGTAAATTTGTAAATTAATTAAATCTAATTCCTTCAAATAACCAAATACATAAACAAATAAATAATGAAACCATTACCTTAATATTTACATATGCAACAATGATGCATGACAAGGTATTTATTTGCCATGTTCAACAAACTTTTCTGCATGAAGATCATATTTACAGCCGTGTATTTGGTAATTTTGTAAATAAATTCAATCTAGCTTCTCCAAATAAGCAAATACATAAACTAGTAAATAAATAAAGCCATTAACTTCATACATATATATACAATAGTGCTGCCAGATGTGCACTCGTCTGCCACGCTCAGAAGCTGTTCAGTGTGTGAAGTTTGTATGTACCACACAAACCAAGTAAATCAAAATATTTATTTTTTTATTATTTTTTAATAATTCAAGGGGCTGCATCATAACTCGAAAAAACAGCGCAAACCAAGGACTCCCTGTATTAATGTTAGTGATTTCAATTAAGGTCACGAATATTTGCTAGATACTTAAATTTCATATTCCAAATTACCTTGCCTTTTAGGCGATTGACAATGAATGTGTTGCACATGATGGATTGTCAAGTTATTTTTCTTGTGCTCACATTACAAATGGATAGAGTACGATTTTCATAGACCACTGCTCAAATATTATTTTTTATATAATCTATTTTAACGAGGCAAATAATGCAGATGATATACAGGTATACCTCATCTAACATCGTTAATTGGTTCCAGGAGAGACGACTTAAGTCGAAAAACGACTTAAATCGAATTAGCTTGTCTCTAGGCTAGCCTAGATATACAGATTTACTGTAGTAGTAGTAGTAGTATAGTTGGGTGGGATATGCCTTTTGCAATGGCTCCCAAGTCTTGGTTTTGCTTTGCTAAATTGTTTGTGCAGTTTATATTATTTTATTTCTTTTTCTACAAATTCTTTTTATATATTTTTTTCTTTCTTTGACGTCTTTTTCACTACAAAATCTAAATAACAATATATGAGCAATTATTTCAATTTTCTTTTCTATATATGGTTGTGCTAAAAAACTATATTCTGTTCTTATTTGTGCTTATGCTTCACAAAATAGTAGAAAATATTCTAGGCTCTCTTCACATTGTTCACACGTTGGGCAGGTAGTATCTTTATTTTTAAATATATGTACAGTAAACAAATTAATGAACTTTATTATGCTGTTGGCAACAGACTTAGCATGGGGACCAGTGTTGCCAGATAAAGCGGATGTTTTTATTTTCAAATGTATGGTACATTTTAATATATATATTAATTACAAGATGGTAGTACTGTAATTTAAATAAAAATGTACTTCATCTTTAAAATACTTGAAATAACTTACCAGCTTACATGTATGTTTTTTATATTTATCATTTCTCTCATTTATGTATTCTGACAACACTGATGGTGGCAGTGAGGACGAGTATTCATACGTTTTGTCACACTTCCGTATCAGCTGATGCACCCGCACACGCTATTTCCCTGACAATATTAAATTAAAAATATGTTTGCTGTTTGTTCTTAATGCTTTTTGTCAATTTTCGTCATAATATCAATTCAAAACAATAGCGATTTTGCGGGAATGACGAGTGACAATGCCTAACGGTAGATACTGGAACTGCTGTACGTATTTTAATAAGATATTTATATGCTTTTATTCTTATTTACAGTACAATAACATGATTTTATGTGCTTTTGTTTTTATTTATAGCATTGGGATCCATATCCTCGAACAAGGAAAGTCCTTTTCAATAAATGCAAATGCCTGCTGCTTTCTTATTCTTATTCTTATTCGTATTCGTATTCTTATTCTTATTATTATTATCATTATTATTATTATTATTATTATTATTATTATTATTATTATTATTATTATTACTATTATTATTATGACGAGTGACGACGCCTAACTGTAGATATTGGAACTACTGTACTTATTTTAATAAGATATTTATATGCTTTTATACTTATTTATTGTACAATAACCTGATTTTATGTGCTTTTGTTTTTACTTATAGCATTGGGATCCATATCCTCAAATAAAGAAAGTCCTTTTCGATAAATGCAAATGCTTGCTGGATTCTTATTCTTATTCGTATTCTTATTCTTATTATTATTATCATTATTATTATTATCATTATTATTATTATTATTATTAATATAATTATTATTACTATTATTATTATGATGAGTGACAACGCCTAACGGTAGATATTGGAACTACTGTACGTATTTTAATAAGATATTTATATGCTTTTTTTCTTAATTTATTGTACAATAACATGATTTTATGTGCTTTTGTTTTTATTTATAGCATTGGGATCCATATCCTTAATCAAAGAAAGTCCTTTTCGATAAATGCAAATGCCTGCTGCATTCTTATTCTTATTCGTATTCGTATTCTTAAACTTATTCGTATTCTTATTCTTATTATTATCGTTGTTATTATTATTATTATTATTATTATTATTATTATTATTATTATTATTATTATTATTATTACTATTATTATTATGACGAGTGACAACGCCTAACGGTAGATATTGGAACTACTGTACGTATTTTAATAAGATTTGATATGCTTTTATTCTTATTTATTGTACAATACCATGATTTTATGTGCTTTTGTTATTATTTATTGTACAGTAACATGATTTTGTGTGCTTTTAATGGTTTTCTAGTGATATTATGATTCCAATATTTGTAGCGGAGTATGATTGCCTTTTGCAGTCCTCTGGAACCAAAGATAGATAGATATATATATATATATATATATATATATATATATATATATATATATATATATATATATATATATATATATATATATATATATATATATATATATACCTAGTTCTTAGAATAACGCAAAGATAGGTTCTCAGAAGTGCCGCGTATTGTAAAAATTGCGTAAAGTGACGAGTCAATTCTCATAAGAAAAAATTATAATGTATATAGATACTTTTCACAACCGTACATAGACACACTGTGCCAAAGATATAAGATAAGTAAATCATTTTTTACAAGTACATAACAAAGCAAAGAGACCTGTATCTCTATGTAAGAGAACAAAAGATATTCAGATTTACTGTACAGCATGCAAATTAACATACTGTACTCTATTATGCAGTGGGCAACAGGCATACACTGGGACCTTCATGGTGGCGATGAGCACGTAACTTAAGCGGTAGAAGAGGAGAAGGATGTGGGAGAACGAACCTCTATCTACAGACGTAAACAAATAAAAAATAACCAAAGCAAGACTAAAAAACTACAACAAAAATTTCTTTATGCCATATTTGCCTTGAGACAAATGATGGGAAAGCATCGGGAGAAACAGAAAGGACTGCATATGGTCTTTATTGACCTGGAAAAGGCATATGATCGAGTACCATGTCAAGAGGTGTGGAGGTGTATTAGAGAAAAGAGAGTCCCACGCAACAGTCATGGAATGAGGGTGGTGGCAGTGAGCACGTGACGTAAGCGGTAGCGGAAGAGGAGGAGGAAGCATTAGAACGAACCCATCTGCAAACGTAATCAAAGATAAAATAAAAATTATTAACAAATGCAAGACTAAATAACTAAATAAAATTTACATTATGCAACACCTGAATTACTGTAACAAAAAAAAAGATAACACACATTCTACTCACTCTATTATATGGTGAGCAACAGGCATGGGATGAGTGTAGTGGCGGTGAGCACTTGACATAAGCAGTATAAGAAGAGAGAAGGAACCCCTATCTGCAAACGTAAAAAACAATTAACAAATGCAAGACTAGAAAACTGATTTTTTTTATTATGCAACGCCTGAATTACAGTAACAAAAAAAAATATAAAACACATTCTACTCACTCTATATACGGTGACCAACAGGTATGGGATGAGCGTGGTGGCGGTGAGCACTTGACATAGGCGGTATTAGAAGAGGAGAATGAACCTCTATCTGCAAAAGTAAAAAACAACAAATGCAAGACTAGAAAACTAAATTTTAACATTTTGCAATGCCTGAACTACTATAACAAATATAAATATAAAACACATTCTACTCACTCTATATACGGTGAGCGACAGGTAGGGGCCGAGCATGGTGGTGGCGAGCATTTAACATAAGGGGTAGGAGAAGAGGAGAGGGAAGCGTTAGAACAAACCCCTAGCTGCAAAAATAAAGCTACAGTAACAAAAAAATTAATAACAGCAAGAGTAGAATTTTTTTTTCATTATGCAATACACAGTAATAATGTAAATAAAAAATATTACACACATTCTACTCTCTTTATATATGGCGAGCAACAGACGTCAAGCGTGTTTGAGGCGAGCAGGTGACATAAGTGGTAGGAGAAGAGGAGGAAGTGGAAGAGCCAACCCCTAGCTGGAAAAATAAATAAAGCTACCATTAAAAAAATGAAAAACAATGCTAGAAAACTCATTTTTTTTAATTATGCAATGCCTGAATATAATATTGTAGTATGATATTAAAATCATAACAAAAAACCGTAAAAGATTACAGAGGTATACTTACTCTATGTACAATGGGCAACAGTCATGCTGGGACGAGCGGGGTGGCGTTGAGAAGGTAAGTTAAATGGTAGGAGAGGGAGGTGAAGAGGAGGAGGAGGAATGGGGAGAGCTAACCCCTGGTTGTGGTTGGGGTTCACACTGCTTAGATGTACTTGGCTGAGGGTCATCAATATCACTTCTTTTGACTGAGAAGTAAGCATCAAGAGTTGCCTGCCGTGCAATCCTCCTTGTGGTGATCTGTCTATCACACACAGTTTCATTAGTTATACCTTGTGTGTGTTTTATTGTAATACCATAAGTAATATTGTGCATCTACCTACATGAATATATTCATTGAGAGACTATATTATAACAATCATTTATTTTGTCATTAATTTCATCATTTTCTCATGAATAATTGGAATTTGTTTGTAAAGCTAATCTAAATCTTAGGAAATCCTTAATTATGTATAATATGATAAAATTATATCCTTTTATTTTAGAATGTGATGCTCGTCTGCTTTGTTTACAGAACGGACGAGGATTCTCTCTGAGGACAGCATCAGGTGATGACTTATTGTTAGAGACTCGTAAAATTCGTGTAAATTTATGAGCCTCCCATTTCGCCCCTTGGACTAGTGCTGTCGAATTTGTCAAGCAGTGACTCTATTTTAATATTGCATAAAGTTTTTGGATTTTGAACAATTATAATTTGATGTTAAGTGTTGTTTATTTTGATGTGTCCAGCAGTCGTGCCTGGAGCTAGAACTCTGTTATTTTTGTAAAATTTAACCTTTTCTTTTGGGCTGAAATATTGCTCCATTATAATATTAACTTTTTTCCAATATATTTTTATATTTTATTGATGAGTCTTTCATTTAAGCCTGGATTTATGCAGTGTTCAGTTAATATTATTTAGTGTATTTGTGTTATTAACCAGTGGGAGTTCTCCACTAACTATTAAGCAAACGTAACTCATGCCCTTCCCCTTTAGTACCGTACAGTTTGTCTTATATTTAATTATAAGCCAGTAAGTTTTAGCCCAACTTTATTTGAAGTTGGTGGAGTAAATATTTTTGTGTACGGTAGCCTGCAAAAAACTGAGAGTAGACTATTCATTGACCAGGTGAAAGCAGGCATTCTGGGAATAGTCACCACATATTCTAGTTTTTTTCTGGTCCTTCGAACCGGATATGGTGCCTAGCCTAGCTAGCATACTTTACTACATTTATTGAATGGAATTTGGAATAGGCTACCTTTGGTATTGTTTTTGAACTTTGATATTAAAACACTGCACATAAATCCATGGCATATATTTTGTGATATCACTGCTGATGTCGAATTCTTTAGTCCAAGGGAAGGTTTAGATTAGCTATTTGAATACATGCGTGTGTAATCAAGTGTACCTAGGATATAAATATTATAATCCTAGTGAATTTTGGTATTAGTTTAGTTTGGCCTCCTAGCCAAAATTATTGTGATTTGTATAAGGTAAAGATTAATAAAGCAAGATGTCTTTACCATCAATCGCTGAAAGTAAAGCGTTTGAACTTTACAAGGTTGTAACCGATGATCTGACAGATATGCTCAGTTCTATAGAACATGACCTTAAAGCGTCTCCTCCACCATCCTTACGGTCGTTACAGTTTTCAGAAGCAGAACTTACAAAGTTGTACGAGTCCATTGATGTACATTGGACAGCTAGTCAAGATGCTATTGATAGTACCCAGCTTAGCCAAGTTTCTAGAGAGCTCAGAACTCTGAAACGTAATGCCTATAAAGTGCTCATACAAATTAAGTCAGCTATAGATGATCATTTGTCCTTTGGTAGTCAAGCACAAGTTACAACTAGTCAAGCTTCTAGTCAGACAGTAGTACCTGCTAGACCTCTTCCACACCCTAAGTTGCCTGAGATTAAGATTCCTGAATTTGATGGTCAGTTGAGTCAGTGGAATTGCTTTTGGGATTCCTTTAGTAGTTTAATTGATAGTCGTCAAGACATTGACCCAGTATTGAAATTTAGCATGCTCAGATCTTATTTGAGAGGTAAAGCTTATAGAACCATTGAAGGTCTTCCCATAACTTGTGGCCCAGTATTGAAATTTAGCATGCTCAGATCTTATTTGAGAGGTAAAGCTTATAGAACCATTGAAGGTCTTCCCATAACTTGTGGTAATTACAGTATGGCATTAAGTTTGTTGAGAAAAAGCTTTGCCGACAATGACCTTTTGTTGCAACAATTACATTTAGATTTGATGAACATCAAACCCCCTGAACATAATTTAACTGAGTTGACTGAATTTCACTTAACATTTCAACGTTTGTTGATGCAAATTGAGGGTGTAACCCAAGTACCTTGTGATGACTACCTAATAAAAGACATAATTGCTAAGAAACTTAGTCCTAAAACTTTAGAGTACCTTTTTAATAAGTACAGTACTTATACTTTGACTATTACACAATTGAAGGATGGTATTGGACACCTTATCAAGGTCATGGAATGTTCTCGTATTCTCTCTGATCAGTCTAGGAATAAGCAAGGTTCACATTCTGATGCACATTCCAAAACTAAAGTAGTAGTTAGTCAGAATTCTAGTACAAATTCTAATCATAGGTTTAGTACAGAACCTAAACAAGTAGTTGTGTCCCAGACTCAAAATAAGTCTAACTCGTCATCTAGCAATTCAAGTACTTGGAACAAACCTTGTCTCTTTTGTAAGGATATTCATAATACTAAGTTTTGTTCTAATTACGCAACTCATGAAGCCAGGAAAAACAGAGTTAGAGAGTTAGAACTATGTTTCGTGTGTATGCAGAAAGGCCATAGAGCCTCACAGTGTAGAGAGACGGCTGAGTGTAGAAATTGTAATGGCAAACATCATACCTTTCTCTGCATGAAACTAACCAACCGTAGTACTGCAGTTAATCAAGTGTCAGTTGCGTCTAATGCCCCAACAGTTATTAACAATGGAACTAACCTTAACAGTAACATTCCCACTAATCAAGTAGTAGTGGATGATAAGTTTAAAATCCTGTCAGGAAGAGATGACAGTGTCGCTAATTCTGTTCAAACAGATATCCAGACTAATAAGGTTCCACTTCCTTCAGTAGCACTTCCTACAGCAATTGTTAAGATTTCTGGTGCTGGGGTACGTGAAACAGTTAGGATGTTTTTAGATACCAGTGCTCAACGGTCTTTTATTCATTCTGCAGTAGTAAAGCGCCTTAAACTCAATCCAGTGTTTCGTATCTCACTTAAACTGACTTCATTTGGTAATCAAGCCGAAAACATTTTGTGTGACGTCGTTCGTGTTGTAGTACGCATTGGTACACAACGTATTCCGATTTATGCTGTCGTCTATGATAAGGTTAACACTACGTTATATGTACCTGGCATTGCTAGTGTTGCAGAAACACTCACAAAAAAGGGGATCAAACTGGCAGATCCTAACGTTGAGTCTGATGTGATCAGTGACATAAGTATGGTAATTGGTGCAGATTACTATTCTAGATTTGTGACCAACCATACTTTCTATTCTGGAATTACACTTTTGTCTAGTCCAGCAGGTTCGATTATCTTTGGACCTATGCCAAAGTGGGCAATTAGTTCTCAGACAGTTAACACAGTTAATGGGCAACATGTGCTTTGTGCTCATGTAGGAGTACAAACCCTTGAGTCCGAAGTTCAGAACCTTTGGAATTTAGATGTTATTGGTATTAAGAATGAAACTTTAACACCTGAGGAAGTACAATCAGTGAGTCATTTTGAGTCCACTTGCCAGAAGGCCGACAATCAGTATTTTGTGGAATTACCCTTTAAGGGCACTGAGAGACCAGCAACTAACTATAGAAGAGCTTATGGTCAGCTCATGTCACTAGCTAAATCCTTTGCAACTCGCCCAGAACTTTATGGACAATACTCAGAGATTTTTAATGAGTACATTGAATTGGGATTCATTGAGAAAATTGATAACCCTACAGTTACAGATGGGTTGACTCATTACTTGCCTCATCATCCAGTCTACAAGAATTCTCCTACCACTCCTATTAGAGTAGTGTTTAATGCTTCTAGTAGAGCTGATTCACAGTCAAAGAGTCTGAATGAATGTTTACTAACAGGCCCAAGCCTAACCCATAAACTTGTTGATTCACTCATTGAATTTCGTACTAACCCTGTAGCTGCTGTATCAGACATTTCCAAAGCCTTCCTACGTATAGGTATTTTGCCAAACTGCAGAGATTTCTGTAGATTCTTGTGGTTCGAGGATGAAACACTTCAGAAAATAGTTACCTATAGATTTAAAGTAGTACTCTTTGGTACAACATCATCTCCCTTTTTGCTTCAGAAAACACTCGCATATCACTTGGAGACACATTCACATCCAGTAGCTAAGTCTCTGATCTCTCATTTCTATGTAGATAACTTTGTTTGTACCTATTCAGACTCTGAACAGTTAAAAACAGAGTATCCCATAGTAAATTCTATTTTAGCAGAAGCCTCTATGCCATTACAAGGTTGGGTGAGCAATGATGTAAAATTTAATGATGAAGTAGGTGTTAATCATGACCAATTGGATCTGAATAATGTAAATGTTTTAGGAATTTCTTGGAATGTTGTAAACGATGAAATCAAATTGTACTCCAGTAAGAAAGTGTGCAAGGAGGAGTGTGTGCATCACCAAATCACCAAGAGATTAGTTGTATCTGTAATTGCTAGTGTATTTGATCCTTTAGGATTGTTATCACCAATCTTGATCAAAGGAAAGTTATTCATTTCAAAATTATGGAGAAGTAAGTGTTCTTGGGATGAACCTTTGCCAGAACCTTTAGTACAAGAATTTTCAGTTATTTGCAGAAATTTGAATCAGCTGTCAACCATTCAATATCCTAGATTTGTAATTGTCCCTGGTGTATCAGATTTGCACATATTTTGTGATTCATCTAAAGTAGCTTATGGATTAGTTGCATATGCTGTGGACTTAAGAAGCAAATCTAGTGATATCATTATGAGTAAAGTAAGAGTATCGCCAAATCCTCCACTCACCATTCCTAAGTTAGAGTTACTCTCACTTACTTTAGCCTCAGCATTGGCTCAGACACTCTTGTCTAATGAGAAATTAGCATTCAAAGGTTGCACTATATGGTGTGACAGTGAAGTTGCCATTAATTGGGTGTATCATGATTCATCATCAGATGTTTTTGTGAGAAACAGAGTGTGTGAAATTTGCAATTTGCGATCTAAGTTTGATTTGAACATTTTACATGTCCCATCTAGAGAGAATCCTGCAGATATATTGACCAGAGGTGTTAGTGTATCAAAGTTGAATAGCAATGTCGTGTGGAGACATGGACCTTCATTTTTGCTTAATCCATCAGAATATCCACAACAGAAAGAGTTCAATGTTAATTCTACAGTAGTGTATGAGATTTTAACAGAACCTAATGTTAATGAACCCATACTTCCTCATTTTGAGATGAGTAAATGTTCATCTCTTACTAAAGTTATGAGAATCATGTCATATGTAAAGCAGTTCTGTAATCATTATTTCCACGACAAGTTCTGGTTGAATACTCTTCATGCTTGTATTAGATTAGCCCAGTTACAAAGTTTTCCTTCTTTATTTGCATTTTTGAAACGACCTGAGCAAAGTGCTAAACCAGCTTCAGAACTCATCAATTTAGTCAAACAATTAGATTTACATTTGAACGAAGATCATTTAATTTGTTGTGGCAGTAGATTACAGAATTCAGATCTATCTCCTGAAGCACAATTTCCAATTTATTTACCTGCCAAACATCCATTGACCAAACTTATAATAGTTCATTATCATATTCAACATCATCATTGTGGATTAGGACAAATGTTGTCAGGACTCAGGAAACAGTTTTGGATCTCTAAAGGTAGAGTTATTGTGAAGAAAATATTAAAACCATGTATTTTGTGTAAAAAGGCAGTTGGCAAGACGATCTCTCAACCAGTTCCCCCTCCTTTACCAGAGGAAAGAGTCAGATTTGTTAGACCCTTCAACTCAGTTGGAGTAGGATAGGTTGTAAATGATGCCTTTAAATTTTCTGTTTTTGTTCTACACTTTATTTTGTTTGTACATGTGATTTATTTAGCTTCCTACCCTTTTTGGGGGGAGAGTGTGGTAATCTGTCTATCACACACAGTTTCATTAGTTATACCTTGTGTGTGTTTTATTGTAATACCATAAGTAATATTGTGCATCTACCTACATGAATATATTCATTGAGAGACTATATTATAACAATCATTTATTTTGTCATTAATTTCATCATTTTCTCATGAATAATTGGAATTTGTTTGTAAAGCTAATCTAAATCTTAGGAAATCCTTAATTATGTATAATATGATAAAATTATATCCTTTTATTTTAGAATGTGATGCTCGTCTGCTTTGTTTACAGAACGGACGAGGATTCTCTCTGAGGACAGCATCAGGTGATGACCTATTGTTAGAGACTCGTAAAATTCGTGTAAATTTATGAGCCTCCCATTTCGCCCCTTGGACTAGTGCTGTCGAATTTGTCAAGCAGTGACTCTATTTTAATATTGCATAAAGTTTTTGGATTTTGAACAATTATAATTTGATGTTAAGTGTTGTTTATTTTGATGTGTCCAGCAGTCGTGCCTGGAGCTAGAACTCTGTTATTTTTGTAAAATTTAACCTTTTCTTTTGGGCTGAAATATTGCTCCATTATAATATTAACTTTTTTCCAATATATTTTTATATTTTATTGATGAGTCTTTCATTTAAGCCTGGATTTATGCAGTGTTCAGTTAATATTATTTAGTGTATTTGTGTTATTAACCAGTGGGAGTTCTCCACTAACTATTAAGCAAACGTAACTCATGCCCTTCCCCTTTAGTACCGTACAGTTTGTCTTATATTTAATTATAAGCCAGTAAGTTTTAGCCCAACTTTATTTGAAGTTGGTGGAGTAAATATTTTTGTGTACGGTAGCCTGCAAAAAACTGAGAGTAGACTATTCATTGACCAGGTGAAAGCAGGCATTCTGGGAATAGTCACCACACTCCTCTTTTCTTTTAAAATTTCACTATAGCAGGAAATATCATGCATGACTTTTCTAGATGTCACGCCTGCACTCTTTTATTGGGATCGTCCTTATCCAAAATTTCCCAGGCACTGTGAGTCAATCGACTCACAGTGAGTGATTTCATGGGGCTCGCAGAAAGTGCTGCTGCCTTGTTTTTCCTCCCTCTCCTAACGTTGTCGTGATCTTCCATGTCCTCCAAATCCTCGGCAGTCAATTCCTCCGTGTGGGAAGCAAGAAGGGCATCCGCATCCTCCTCATCAATGTCGGTGAATCCCACATGATGTGCGTGCTGAACTCACTCAAGTCTCGTCTTTGACAGCCGATCATCGAGATCAATACCTGTGAAATAGTTCACAAACTGTGGGCAAATCTCCTTCCATGCTCCATTTATACATTCCTGTGTAACTTCAGCCCAAGAATCCTTCACAAGCCATATGGCGTGCTTGATATTAAAATCTTTCCAGTAATCCTTAACCGCACTCTTCTTTATGTCTACCTCCGAGATATCGTCGGCCTCAACTGCTCTCTCAAGGTTGCCCATGCTGACGTCAGTCTTACTGCTGAGGTTTTTAAAAGAATGCTTAAGGTAATGAAATTTCAGCATCTCCACTACCCCCTGGTCCATTGGTTGGAGTAGGGAAGTTGTATTTGGCGGCAGAAACACAACTTTATATTAGGATGAATATCGGCGATTGACGGGGGATGGGATGGAGCATTGTCTAAAATGGGAAGAATTTTGAAGGGTAAATCCTGACTCTTGCAATACACTTCAAACTCGTTTGGGAGACGTGTCAAGAAATAATCTTTAAAAATACTCCCAGTCATCCATCCTTTCGTATTTGAAAACCAGTGCACTGGAAGTAACTCTTTATAGTAAGCCTTTAGTGCACGAGGATTTTTCAAATGATATATCATTACCGGCTTCAGCTTCTTGTCGCCCTCAGCATTAGCACCAATCAGTAGGGTAATGCGATCTTTTGCTGCCTTATATCCTGAAGCACGTTTTTCTTCTATGGAAATATGCGCTCTTTCTGACATCCGCTTCCAGAATAAAGCAGTTTCGTCCATATTGAATATCTGCTTTGTCATATATCCCCCTTCCTCTGTGATGGCCATTAATTCGTCTGGAAACCATTTTGTCGCGTCTGTATCAGCTGATGCACTCTCGCCTTGTAATTTTCAGTTGCAATAACCAATCCTATATTGAAAATTAAAAAGCCAACCAGAGCTAGCTGTAAAGGGTTTTACTTCTTTGCTTTCCACCTGGGATTTCAAATGGTCGTAAATCTAACATGCTTTCTCCCTGACGATATTATACGGCAGGTTTGTTTGCAGTCTGTTCTTGACAGTCATTCACATGCTTAGGCTTTTTACCATTTTCTCCATAATATCCGCTCGAGTATATGAAGACTTAGCCGCAGTTAAACTAACAC
The DNA here is from genome assembly GCA_037179515.1 of Halocaridina rubra. NCBI lineage: Eukaryota > Metazoa > Arthropoda > Malacostraca > Decapoda > Atyidae > Halocaridina > Halocaridina rubra. The sequence continues at coordinate 16,995 of JAXCGZ010001010.1, forward strand.
CAGCTTTGGCACTTTTCTTTATTTTGTCCGCATTATTACGGATAGTGCGCAGTGTGCTTTCCGGGAGATGCATCGTCCGTTTAATGGCGACTGTACTCTCACCACGCTTATAACGGGCCAACACTTGAAGTTTTACTTCAAGGCTTATTGCCTTTCCTCCAACCTCACTCGTGGCTTCTGTGGTGTAGTTGGTAGCGCCTTTGCATAGTAATTTTGTGTCCTAGGTTCGAGTCCCAGTCAGGACAAAATATGATTCATGTTTTCACATATGGTAATGTGCATATTTGATTGTTGTTGTTGTTACCCAATTAGATTGGGATTTGAAATAAATGCGAAAAGGAAGCCATGAGCAATGTTGGGAGAAACTGTAATATGAATAAAGAGGCATTCAGATAGAATGCGCTCATTCCTAGTATAGCAGTTAAGCTATAAGGGTGGTTTCTCATTTAAGACTTCTGTGGTGTTGTTGGTAGCACCTTGGATCAGTAATTATGTGTTCTAGGTTCGAGTCCCTGTTGGGGTAAAATATGATTCATATCTCCACATATGGCAATGTGCTTAGTTGATTATATATATATATATATATATATATATATATATATATATATATATATATATATATATATATATATATATATATATATATATATATATATGGCCACAATCCTCCTTGTAAGTATGAGTGGCTGAGTTAAATCACACACGTTCACCAGAATCAAACATACCTCAGTCACTCTTCCTAGCTCCTTGGGGATAAAGGGTTGACTCAGTTCCCCCACCAACTCCCTGCTTGCATCATCCACAGTGTAATTGGGAAGGGATGTGATTCTATGAGCTAGGACAGCCTCAACTAGTTTTCTCTCACCGCTTCATCACATTACAACCACCCCCACACCCTTCAATCCAGTTTACTGTGCTAGCAGGAGCGATCATATATATATATATATATATATATATATATATATATATATATATATATATATATATATATATATATATATATATATATATATATATATATATATATATATATATATATATATATATATATATATATATATCCAAGCAAGCACATTACATATGTGAAAACATGAATCATTTTTTTACCCCGACTGGGACTCGAACCTAGGACTTATGATTACTAAGTCAAGGCGCTACCACTACACCACAGAAGGTTAAAAGGAATCCAACCTTATAGCTTATATCTGCTATACTTAGGAATGAACGCATTCTAACTGAATGCCACTATATTCATATTACAGATTCCCCAGCCTCACTCGTGGCTTCATTTTAGCATTTAATTCAATTCCCAATCTCATTCGGGTCTTACAATAACCAAGCAAGCACATTACATATGTGAAAACATGAATCATTTTTTTACCCCGACCGGGACTCGAACCTAGGACTTATGATTACTAAGTCAAGGCGCTACCACTACACCACAGAAGGTTAAAAGGAATCCAACCTTATAGCTTATATCTGCTATACTTAGGAATGAACGCATTCTAACTGAATGCCGCTATGTTCATATTACAGATTCCCCAACCTCACTCGTGGCTTCATTTTAGCATTTAATTCAATTCCCAATCTCATTCGGGTCTTACAATAACCAAGCAAGCACATTACATATGTGAAAACATGAATCATTTTTTTTACCCCGACCGGGACTCGAACCTAGGACTTATGATTACTAAGTCAAGGCGCTACCACTACACCACAGAAGGTTAAAAGGAATCCAACCTTATAGCTTATATCTGCTATACTTAGGAATGAACGCATTCTAATTGAATGCCACTATGTTCATATTACAGATTCCCCAACCTCACTCATGGCTTCATTTTAGCATTTAATTCAATTCCCAATCTCATTCGGGGCTTACAATAACCAAGCAAACACATTACATATGTGAAAACATGAATCATTTTTTTACCCCGACCGGGACTCGAACCTAGGACTTATGATTACTAAGTCAAGGCGCTACCACTACACCACAGAAGGTTAAAAGGAATCCAACCTTATAGCTTATATCTGCTATACTTAGGAATGAACGCATTCTAACTGAATGCCACTATATTCATATTACAGATTCCCCAACCTCACTCGTGGCTTCATTTTAGCATTTAATTCAATTCCCAATCTCATTCGGGTCTTACAATAACCAAGCAAGCACATTACATATGTGAAAACATGAATCATTTTTTTACCCCGACCGGGACTTGAACCTAGGACTTATGATTACTAAGTCAAGGCGCTACCATTACACCACAGAAGGTTAAAAGGAATCCAACCTTATAGCTTATATCTGCTATACTTAGGAATGAACGCATTCTAACTGAATGCCACTATGTTCACATTACAGATTCCCCAACCTCACTCGTGACTTCATTTTAGCATTTAATTCAATTCCCAATCTCATTCGGGTCTTACAATAACCAAGCAAGCACATTACATATGTGAAAACATGAATCATTTTTTTACCCCGACCGGGACTCGAACCTAGGACTTATGATTACTAAGTCAAGGCGCTACCACTACACCACAGAAGGTTAAAAGGAATCCAACCTTATAGCTATGTGCTTGCTTGGTTATTTTAAGACCCGAATGAGATTGGGAATTGAATTAAATGCTAAAATGAAGCCACGAGTGAGGTTGGGGAATCTGTAATATGAACATAGTGGCATTCAGTTAGAATGCGTTCATTCCTAAGTATAGCAGATATAAGCTATAAGGTTGGATTCCTTTTAACCTTCTGTGGTGTAGTGGTAGCGCCTTGACTTAGTAATCATAAGTCCTAGGTTCGAGTCCCGGTCGGGGTAAAAAAATGATTCATGTTTTCACATATGTAATGTGCTTGCTTGGTTATTGTAAGACCCGAATGAGATTGGGAATTGAATTAAATGCTAAAATGAAGTCACGAGTGAGGTTGGGGAATCTGTAATGTGAACATAGTGGCATTCAGTTAGAATGCGTTCATTCCTAAGTATAGCAGATATAAGCTATAAGGTT
>JAXCGZ010001010.1:22500-30926 GCA_037179515.1 Halocaridina rubra
TGGCACTAGAACTAGAGGTCATAGTTTGAAGCTTCGTAAGAAAACTTCTTTGCAGGATGTAAGGAAATACTTTTTCAGTGTAAGAGTAGTTGATAATTAGAATTCGCTAAGCGAGGAGGTAGTTAATGCTATCTCAATCCATAGTTTTAAGGACAGGTATGATAAGTATCACTAAGATTAAAATTGAACCGATGAGGAGACGGGAAGATACGAGCTTTGGGCTCTTTCCCGTAAACACAATTAGGTAATCATATATATATATATATATATATATATATATATATATATATATATATATATATATATATATATATATATATATATATATATATATATATATATATATATATATATATATGCAGAGTATCCCTGAGGGAGGGGAGCTAGAGTATTTCCTCAGTTTCCCTGCATTTCGTAAAAGTCGACTAGATGGGGCTTAACGAGGGGACTGGGAATCCCTTCTTCTGTATCTTCTCTTCCCAAAGAGTCAGAGTATTTACCCTTGGCTCAGCCACTCCCCTTATAAGGGGAAAATATGTATATATATATATATATATATATATATATATATATATATATATATATATATATATATATATATATATATATATATATATATATATATATATATAGTTTTCCTGTGGGAGGGGGGCTAGAGTACTTCCTCCGTGTTCCCCTGCATGTCCAGGTCGTAAAATTCGACTACATAGAGCTTAAACTGAGAATCCCCTCCTCTGTATTTGCCCTTTCCAAAGAGTCAGGGTATTTTGCCTTGACTCAGCCACTTTCCTTGCAAGGTGAAAAATGGCTCATGTATGCATATTATATATATATATATATATATATATATATATATATATATATATATATATATATATATATATATATATATATATACATATATATATATATATATATATATATATATATATATATATATATATATATATATATATATATATATATATATATATATATATATATATATATATTTATATGAATAATATTTACCCCGACCTTGACTTGAAGCTAGGACTCATAATTACTGTGCCAAGATGCTACCAACAACACCACAGGTCTGAAAGAGAAACCAACCTTACCTCTTAACTGCTATACTAGGAATGAACACATCCTAACTGAATGCCTTTTTGTTCATATTAAAGTTTCTCACAACCTCACTCGTGGCTTTGCTTTCGCATTAATTCAAATCCCAATCTAATTAGGGACCAACGTTAATCAAATAAGCATATTAAAATATGTGAAAACATGAATCATTTCAACCCCAACCGGGACTTAAACCTGGGAGACATAATTACTGTGTCAAGGCACTACCAACTACACCACAGAAAGTCTAAACGACAAACCAATCGTACAGCTTAATTGCTGTGCTAGGAATGAACACATTCTATCCAATTAGATTGATATTTGAATTAAATATCAAAACGAATCCACGAGTGAGGTTGAGAGAAACTGTAATATGAACGAAAAAGGCATTCAGATAGAATGTGTTCATTCCTAGAATAGCAGTTAAGCTGTAAGGTTGATTTCTCTTTTAGACTTTCTGTGGTGTAGTTGGTAGCACCTTGGCACAGATATTATGTGTCTTAGGTTCAAGTCCCAGTCAGGGTAAAAATGATTCATGTTTTCACATATTGCAATATGCTTATTTGAATATTGTTGGTCCCTAATTAAAGTGGGATTTGAATTAAATGCGAAAACGAAGCCACGAGTGAGGTTGGGAGAAACTGTAATATGAACGAAATAGGCATATAGAATTTGTTCATTCTATCTAAGGTGTAGTTGTTTGCGCCTTTGCATAGTAATTGCGTGTCTTAGGTTCAACGTCGCTGTCGGGGTAAAAATGATTCATGTTTTCACATATGGTAATATATGTATATATATATATATATATATATATATATATATATATATATATATATATATATATATATATATATATATATTATATGATATATCTATCTATATATATATATATATATATATATATATATATATATATATATATATATATATTATATGATATATCTATCTATATATATATATATATATATATATATATATATATATATATATATATATATATATATATTATATGATATATCTATATATATATATATATATATATATATATATATATATATATATATATATATATATATATATATATAGATAGATAGATTGATAGATAGATAGATAGATAAAAATGGAGAAAGAAGGGTAATTATTCAGTATCATTATTATTATTGTTATTATTATTATTATTATTATTATTATTATTATTATTATTATTATTATTATTGTTATTATTATTATTATTATTATTATTATTATTATTATTATTATTATTATTATTATTATTATTATTATTATATTTATCATTATTGTAGTCACCGTGGCTCAAGCGGTAGCGTCCGCGACTTTGAAGCGTCAGGTCGAGGGTTCGCGCCCTGTCACGGTCTGAGGTTAGCAAGGGCATGCACTCAGGGTAAGGATTACATCTGCCAAAACAAGTCCTTCGCAAGAAGGCAACCGTCCTAGCCCTTGGTAGAAAAGGGAGTCCGTGAAGTAAAACCGGAAAAAAATATTATTATTATTATTATTATTATTATTATTATTATTATTATTATTATTGCTATTATTAAAATTACTATTATTATTATTATTATTATTATTATTATTATTATTATTATTATTATTATTATTATTATTATTATTATTATTTGACCATGTTTATCGAATAGACGATCCTCGTTACCTCTTATATGTTTCCTTTATGATATATTTTGCTTTTATATATCTAATTATACAATTTAATAATACAGAGCCTGCTAATACTATATGTTTAAGAATAGCAACTTCGAACTCGACGCCATTCATTGACTTATCATGTATTGCGACGCGGTTTGTTTACATATTGACAATCATTTGTTATTTAAACAGTTTGCTTGTGTTCAGTATGATATAAATTTGGGATACTTAATTGCCATGGTAAGATAAACTGTGTTTGTCTCTATGTATTCCATATACGATGTTTATTGCTTAAAGAGAGTAATAATGGAACTAGTTTTTGGTACATGAAGAGGCCCTATCAGCTGATCGCAGCTGGAATTGCAGACGAAATAGCTCAGTTACACTTTAGACGTTGAAGAGAGAGGGTAATACGTGGGTAAGCGACCCTCTTTTATTAAATACTTGAAAAAAATAATTGACATTGAATCTACGTTCATAAATCCGTTAAATATAGTCTCCGAAGAATCTGTTAGAACCATGAGGTGGTAATAAAATCCTTCCGAAAAGAGGAAATAAAGGAGGAGGCCTTTTGTTCAGTTTATTGATCGCTTGTGTGAGGATGTGCAGTACAGGAGCGGCCATGGTGGAGGAGTTTTAATTAAAATAAGTGATTTTTATTTCGAGTACCATTTAACAAGGAGGCCGCCATGGAGGTGGTAGGCGAATACGAATATAGCACCAAAGACCTTATAGGTCACGGAGCTTTCGCCGTGGTCTTCAAAGGGCGTCACAGACAGGTAAAAAGTATTGTTGTTTTCTTGTTTTTTTGGACGGTTCCACTCTTGACGTCAGTAGAGCCTGCGCATATTATCCCATGAAGGCAAAAACTAAACACACCCACTTATGGGAAAAATCACGTTCACATATGATACGTTTTATCAAGCGATAACCTTGATATGATTTTGCATGGTTAAATAGTTGATGAATTGGGGAAAATGAGAGAATTAATGCATACCAACAAGTTTTTGTTTAGAAATATTTGCCTATAACTTGCTGTTAGAAGCAACTCATTGCATGCATAAAGTTCAGAGCATGTTGTATTGACTGATTATCTCGGATTTCTCCTGAAATGACAGTTACATTAGCCACACTCGTGAAATTATTAATGATGGATTTTGTTTACAATAAAATTATCATAATATATAAGCTTCAGTAAGTATGTCACTAATCGTACAAAATAAGCATGATATAGAACTTTTTTTATTTTTTGTTGAGATGGAGACGACTTACGGCTACTTGATAAAGTTAATATCACGTAGCGAAAGAATTGGCACTTGAAAGTAGAATAAGGATTGAGTACTCTGCTCTGTCCCCTAGTACAAGTTTAGGTTACTCCAAGTACTCCATATGTTTTGGCTCAGTTGCTTTGGTAAGGATTGAAAAAAAGTATTGAGAATTCAAATTGGTATTCGAATATTTTGATTATTTTATGTGCAGTATACAGTATTTTGCAAATTATCGTAATAACGCTACTTATAAGAACAATAGGATCTTGCAAAGAAGAATAACCTTTGGGTTATTCATATTTACAAGGTAAGTCACCCAAGCTAAAAATATACGGGGTTATTTAACTTTACCTGGAATTCTGGGGTTTAGGTTACTCATCTCTGCAAGCCTCGAGCCCTGTGGATTATTTCCTGTGGTTATAGAGGACTGTGCTGATAACTTATCAATTGTCTTTGTTCATTTTGAAGGCTTTGCCAAGGCTAACGCCAGTTAACATTTATCTTTCAAATTTGTTTGTCTATTGGCACATGTCCCTTTTTTTTATCTTCAGCTATTGAGAAGCAGTCTGCTGATAGCTTATCAAACGTCATTGTTTACTCACTTTGAATCTTTATTATAGACTGACATCAAAAATTTATGTGTTTTTTGTTTGTATTTTGGCACTTTGGGCCTCGATTTGATTGCTTAATACACATTGTTGTATTACATATTTCATGTGCATAATTTATTTTATATTTTGTACTTACGTAAGTATAATATTTATCCCCAACTCGCTAGGTTCTTTCATTATGTTGTCTTCTTGGTATTATTAAGGGATTAAATTTCTTCGGCTAAGATTGAGTTGTCAGTTCCTCTCATTATTATTATTATTATTATCATTATTATTATTATTACATGCTTTGGGAAAAATACAAACACACACAGAGTTCAGAATACATCTTCCATGTTCCTCTACGTGTCATAAAAGTCCACTAAATGGGACGGAGCAGGGGAACTGGGAATCCCCCTCTGTTCTTTCATCCTACGAGTGGCTAAGAGATGTGGGAGTATTCTGGCAGGAGAGATACTGACAGAACCCTAGTACTTGGATCTCTGAATGTGCGTGGTTGTGGTGTAAATGAAAGTAAATGGGAGGTGATTGGGAGTATGTTAATGGAGAGAAAAATGGATATACTTGTACTGAACAAAACTTGAGATAAAAGGGAATGGTGGGGTGACATTTGGAGATTTGGTAGGTAGGGTGCTTGGAGTCGAGAGAGGGAGTGGCTCTCTTAGTAAGTGAAGAGCTTAATAAGTGTGGTGAATGAAAAGAAGTATCATCTCGAATAATATTGTCTAAAATGAGGCTGGGATGCGAGGCTTGGGCGTATGTGAACACATATGGCCCTGGCAATGAAAGAAGTGAGGAAGAAAGAGAAGAAGTTTGGTTGAAATTGAGCTAGTGTGTGTAAGACTTGGGAATGAATGTGAATGTGGTGTTGCTGGGAGATTTGAATGCTAGAGTAGGGAATGAGCCAGTGGATGGTGTAATTGGGAAGTATGAAGTACCTGGTAGGAATGAGAGTGGAGAGAAAATTATAGAAATGTGTATTGGGAGATAGATATTGATTGATAATATTGTAAGATGTGCACAAGTATACATGCGTCAGAGTTGATAATGGAAGAGTAATTGACAGAACATTATTGAATATGTTGTGGTGGGCAGGAGGGTGATTGGAAAGTATTGGATGTGAATATACTGAGAGGAGCTAATGGTGGAATATCTGATCATTATTTAGTGGAAAGCAGAGTGAGATTGGGAGAAAAGTGAAGAGAGAAGAGAAGCGAGAGAGGAAGAGAGGTTTTAAAAGTGTATGAATTGTATATGAAAGAGAAAGACTGAGTATAAGGCTAGTGTGAGGATTGTGTGGAATGTAGTGAAAGAGAAAGTGGAGTAGGGAGTGGAAAAAGAATGGGTCTGTTTCAGAAGGATGTTATGAAGTGTGCCGAGGCATAGTGCAGGAAACTAACTGGTGGGAGTAAAAGGAAATGTAGTGAATGGTGGAATGAGCAGATGAGTGCAGTAGAGGCTGAAAAGAAGCCGGCATTTGAGGTATGGTTGCAAGTAGGTAATGTAGAGGTGTACTGTATGAATTGGAGGTTAGCAAAGTGCATGGTGAGGGAGGCAAAGAGGGAAGCAGATGTAAGGTGTAGATGCTTATCTGAGAATTTAGAAAGAAATAAAAAGATGTTTTGGAAGGATGTGAAAAGAGTGATTAAAGGTGAGTCTGGTAGAGAGGAGAGGGTAGAAGGAGCAGATTGGCACTTGCTAGTAGATGAAATATAGGTGAGAGAGAGATGGGCTGAATATTTCAAGGACCTGCTAAATGTGGAAGATGATAGAGAGGCAGAGATTGTGGCTGTGGGAAACAAATGGAGAATGACAATGTTAGGTGATGAGAATGATAGAAATAACCAGAGAGGAGGTAAATATGACATTGAGAGCAATGAAAGCAGGTAAAGCACCAGGGATAGATGGGTGCCATGTTGAATGCTTGTCAAAAGGTGGGGATACATTAGTAGAATGGATGGTTAGGTTGGTGAATGATGTTTCAGGAAAGGGAGGTTCCTTTTTGATTGGAGGAGTTCATGTGTAGTTCCACTTTACAAAGGGAATGAAGATAAGTATGAGTGTAGTAGTTTTAGAGACATTGGTTAGTTGAGTTTAGTTGGTAAGGTATATGGAAGAGTGTTAATCGAGAGAATTAGGAAAAGTATTGAGAGATTGAATGGGGAATAACAGCGTGGGTTCATGAGAGGAGAAGGATGTGTGGATCAAGTGTATGTGGTAAGACAGGTGTGTGAGAAGTTCTTGGAGAAAGGTAGGGACACTTTTTGCTTAGAGAAAGCATATGACAGGGTAGATAGAGAGGGGTTGTGGAGTGTGTTGCAACTGTATTGAATAAGTGGAAGTTATGTAATGCGGTGAAGAGAACATGAATAATAGAGCATGTGTGAGAGTTGGGAATGGCATGAGTGATTGGACTGAGGTGAATGTAGGGTTACATCAAGGTTGTGTAATGTCACCATGGTTGTTTAATGTGTATATGGATGGAGTGGTAAGGAAAGTAAATGAAGAGTGTAAGGCAGAGGCTTGGAACTAGTGGGTGAGGATGGAAGGTTGTGGAAATTGAATAAATTGATATTTGTGGATGATACACTACCTGTGGCTGATACTAAGAATGAATTGATCATTGGTGACTGAGTTTGTTAGGGTGTGTGAAAGAAGGAATTTACGAGTGAATATTAGTAAAAGTAAAGTCATGAGATGCACGAGGAGTGTTAATGTTGGCAGATTGAATGTAGGAGTGAAAGGCGAGTTGCTTGAAGAAGTGGAGTTTTAAGTATCTGGAGTCGCATGTATCAAGGAATGGACGAGTGGATGTAAAAGTAAGTCACAGAGTGAAGGAAGCTATTAAATGTTTAGGTGGGTTGAAAGGTGTAATGAGAAATAGATATTTGGGAATGAATGCAAAGAGAAGGATATATGAAGGTGTGATTGTGCTGACAGCATTGTATGGAGCAGAGACTTGGAATGCAAGAGAGGATGAAAGGAACAAGTTGAATGTGATGGGGATGAGGCATTTGAGAAGTATGATTGGTGTATCTAGAATAGATAGAGTAAGAAATGAGGATGTCAGACAGAGAATGGGCGTTGAAAGGAAGTTGCCAGATAGGTTAGGTCAGAGTGTGTTGAGTTGGTTTGGACACAGGAAAGAATTAGTGATGAACAAATAGCGAAGAGCGTGTGGAGTGCAGAATTGATTGGAGTTAGATCAAGAGGGAAACCTAGAATGATATGGATGGATGGTGTGAAAAGGGCTTTGAATGCACATGAAATGTCTGTGGAGCAGGGAAGAGTGAGTGCAAGAAATAGGAATGACTGGAGTAAGATTGTGCATAGATGATGCGAGCCTTTGGGATTTCTCGCAAATCCCAAAGGGGATGAGGGGAGTTGCCATATGAGGAAGTGGCGGAGGTAAACCAGCTGCAGCTGTCGGGTCTCATTGTAGAATATCCTTGCCTGCCTACCTTGTTAGTGACCCAAGCAGGGGGGAAATGTGGCAACCCTTTATTTCCAAGAAGCTAAGAGGAGTGGTTGAGGTATGTGGATTGTGGTGAATACCCTTTTCTTGGTTGGGCCACCTTACAAGGGGAATGAGGCCATATATATATATATATATATATATATATATATATATATATATATATATATATATATATATACTGTATGTACAGTATATAATTAGGTAAATAAAGTCCATAATGCAAAGGGAAACTTTATTAGCAATATCTGAGACCAGGTTTAGGAAACTCGTGATATATACATCTTGATCTTAACATATAGC
>JAXCGZ010001011.1:5000-10000 GCA_037179515.1 Halocaridina rubra
TCAGGGCTTACTTAATATGTCATTACATGTTTGGAGCCTGTCTGGAGTAGCGTTCAGTTTGACTTATTGAAAGGTAGAAAAAGCTGTTTTCTTCATGACCTTAACTAGAATAATAAATGGAATTTCATTTTTCTCATCTCCTAATATAATTTTTCAAAATTTTTTTGTTAGTGTATTATTATTATTTTTTTTATTCCTATCTACATCTCGGCCTTATTATCTTTTTTTTTTCATACCTTTTGTCCTCCTTGTTATAAAACAAGAAGCTTTTAAATTCAAGTAACAAACAAAAAGGGTTTTGGACTTTTACATATCCACATATTCACCTATCCACACCCGCCCCAAGGACCATAAAATCTCTCATCCACGCAGACATACATTCACCATAATTAAAGTGGGGCCGTAAGACCACTATCCGCACTGCATATTAACCAGCTTGGGGACATTTTAACATGATTTTTACTCCTCCCGCAGGATTGTTAAGTATTGGAAGGGAGAGGCCCACAGGAGGGTAGGACGGGGGGGAGTCATGTTCTGGTATCTTGGGATGCAATATAAGAACGGAGGGAAGGCCACCATCAAGTTAGAGGGAATCATTTTTTTTTTTTTTTTTTTTTTTTTTAAGAAAGGGGGAGAGATCAAGAGTTGTTCAGGGGAGAGCAATGTTATTGTACTTCGGGTTGCCAGAGAAGAGGGAAACACCAACTGCTAGCGGGGGGGGGGATGTTCTTGTAATTTTGAATACGGGGGGAGAGGGAACGACCAGTTGTAGGTTAGACCGGTATAATGTGCTAGTATTTTGGGATGTAAGATTAGAGGGGAGACCAACTGAAAACGAGGGAGAAAAATTTGTCTTACATTTTGAGATACAAGGGGAGAGAGAGAGAGAGAGAGAGAGAGAGAGAGAGAGACTAATATTATATTATGGTGACTAATGTTCTTGTGATTTTGTTCTACATAAGGAGAGGGTAACACTAATAATAGGTTTTGGGGGGTGAGTAATATTATTATATTTTGGAATACGAACGGAAAGGGAAAGACAAACGGTAGATTAATGGGGGGGGGAAACAAAGTTCTTTTAGTCTGGGATACTAAGTCCCGATTTCTTAAACAGTGTAAACCTAGAGTACCATATGGTTAGTTAGCTAGACACACACAAATGGATTTCATAAACGCATCTGATGCGGTTTTGCGTATGACTAGGATCCCGTACGGGATCCTAGCCATACGCAGAACCGCATCAGATGCGTTTATGAAATCCATTTGTGTGTGTCTAGCTAACTGACAATATGGTACCCTAGGTTTACACTGTTTAAGAAATCGGGCCTAAGTGGGAAGGAGAGATCAACGTTTGATTAAGGGGGGGGGGGCTAATGTTTTCGTATTTTTGGATACTAGGGGAGAGGAGGAAACTATCAGGGGGGAGTAATATTCTTGTACTTTGAAATACGAGGGAAGAGGTAGGAGCCAACACTAGGATAAGGGGAGTACTGTTTTGAACTGTGGGATGCATAAGGAGAGAGAGAGAGAGAGAGAGACAAAGTGGAGTTAGTGGAAGAGTCATATTTTTGCATTTTTGGAGGGAAGCGAGGAAAGAGGTAGATATTATCTGTGGGTGAAGGAGGGACTAATTTTCTAATGTTTTGTTATAAAAGATGAAAGGAAGAGAACAAGTGTAGGATGACGGGGGGGGGGGGGTCATAATCTTGTATTTTGGAATGCAAGAAGAGAGGGAGAGAACCATTAGAAGTTACGGGAAGAATCGTGATATTGCAACGAGGCTTTCAGACTTAATTAGCTACGGAACGGGATCACATGTGAAAATTGGAATATAATGAATTGATGACATAATAATGGAAGCGTTCACCCAAGTCACTAAGTGGAGTTGTCCAAGAAAAGGGATTCAAGTATGACTTTAGTTTATAGAAATAAAAATATAAATAATTAAAGAATGAATTACCCAAACCCAGGCTCTTTAAGTTTCGTATTTGTTGTGCATTTAGTCACTTTATTTTGAAAATAAGATGTTAGTGTCTAGGCTTGGCTGGTGTCCAGACAATCTGCAAAATGGATAATAATTCCTACCTATCAGCAGGTCATTTTTATTCATATATCTGTAGGTAATTTTAGAAGAAGAGAGTAAAAAGATATGATTATTATTATTATTATTATTATTATTATTATTATTATCATTATTATTATTATTATCATTATTATTATTATTATTATTATTATTATTATTATCATTATTATTATTATTATTATTATTATTATTATTATTGTTGTTGTTTTTGTTGTTGTTTAATGTACAAAGCTTCAGAATAAGAAAGCAGTATCTGAATTCCAAACCTCTTAGGCATTATCCAAAGTAGTAGAATGTTAATTAATCTGATAAAAAGTATTATGATGGGAATTAAGTATACATATAATGGATTTTCAACTTTTCTCAAGTGCTGTTTACCTCTGTTTACCACCCTAAGGCTCATTTTTTCACCTGAAATCATACCCAATGTTTCTGTGATGTGAAATATTAGTTTTGGAGGGGTATTGATAGATCAGTGACCATCTCAGGCTTAATATATTCTGATCTTGATGGGAGCAGAAAGGGACACTTAACATATATTTTTTACATAGTGTAATAGATTTGTCGGTAAAACTATTGATTATGATGTATGTTGATTGTATATTTATTTGAATACTGGATAAAATATACTAATAATTAAAATATAAAGATATATCAAAGCATTGCAATTTGCTTGGTCCAGTGACCCGTTATTTCTGAATTTTTATAATAAAAAAATGTTTTAATTTGTTTATTTTTAGTATTGGTATTATGTGTATGATGTAAGCTTTCCACACGCGTGTTGCCATTTTATCAATGTCATTGTTTATTACTTGACTTTTTAATTTTTTTTTTCATGTATTTATTTAAGACTAAAAGGGTTTCGCAGAACTAATTCATTTTGTATATAAAGTATATCACTATTCTTATTATATTAATTTAGTACTGAAAATACACATTAAAAAAGTGCCTACGATTATTTACATTCCGACAATCGTGTAAGGCTATGGCCCGATTTCTCAAACAGTGTAAACCAAGGATACCATATTGTTAGTTAGCTAGACACAACACAAATGGATTTCATAAACGCATCTGACGCGGTACTGTGTATGGCTAGGATCCCGTACGGGATCCTAGCCATTCACAGAACCGCATCAGAGGCGTTTATGAAGTCCATTTGTGTGTGTCTAGCTAACTAACACTATGGTATCCTAGGTTTACACTGTTTAAGAAATCGCGCCATTGCCTTATACGATTGTCGGAATCTAAATATCCTAGCCATACACAGATCCGCGTCAGATGCGTTTATGAAGTCCATTTGTGTGTGTCTAGCTAACTAACAATATAGTCTCCTAGGTTTATACTGTTTAAGAAATCGGGCCATTGCCTTATACGATTGTCGGAATATATCCTAGCCATACACAGAACCTCGTCAGATGCGTTTATGAAGTCCATTTGTGTGTGTCTAGCTAACTAACAACATAGTATCCTAGGTTTATACTGTTTAAGAAATCTGGCATATAACTTTGACCGTATTCTTCTCTGCCCGCAGCAATGAAGCATGCTCCTGCAGGTCGTGCCGAGGCGCCTAACATGGAGTTCCTAAAGGTAAGCATCCTTTATAGATTTTGATCTTATCTGTTTCTCCTTTTATTCTTACTGATCTATTTGTTTATTCCGTTATTATGAATCTTTTAGGATTTAATATACACGCAACGTTTGTTGTATTGGTAAATACTTAATTATTTCCTTATTTTGCTTTAGTTGGGAGTTAGTAAAGAATTTTTTTTTTTTTTGTGTGACTTGTAGATTTTGTAAGAGTTCCTCAAGATGAGAATACTGTACATTATAATCTCTTTTCTTTCCAATGAATTATTTCTTTATTTCATGACTTTATTTCCGTTTCGATTTAATAAAGATCTAATGGATTGTGCATATTGTAGATATTTCTTGAAGTTTTGAAGGTAAGCATCCCATAAAAAAAAATATAATATCTATTACTCCTTTTGTCTAATTAATTATCTGCCCATTTCTTTAATTTAATTGGTGTGTTAGTCTTGTACAGTTACATAGTCTTTGTCTGTGATTTTGTTGCTTGTGTTAAATTATTCGCTCTTTGTGATGGAGTCGTTTTCTTAGGAAAAAAATCTGAAGAAAAGGTGATTCTTGCTACACTTTTTCGAAGATTGATTTTTCTTACTCTGGATAAAAAAATGCTAAAAAATATGTGGTTTTATGTTTGCTGTGAATATATACTAGAGAGAGAGAGAGAGAGAGAGAGAGAGAGAGAGAGAGAGAGAGAGAGAGATTATATACTGATCTTTGAGTCACTGTTAAATTTTATAGAAATAAGACTTGCTTAAAAAAGTTGACCTCTGTTTAATGGGATGTTCTGCAATAAAACATGGTCCTTTATTACTGGAACCATTGGAGATTAATAATATTATTTATTGCAAACACGCTCACATAATATGTATAAATTTTGCACCCGGAGCATCAACTCGACCCTTTCCCACACCCATAATCCACGTAAGAGCACCTGTGTGATGTTCCCACACCCATGTCATGTACTAGGTGATCATGCCGACTCACCATAAATCCATCGAAAGACCAATAACAGGTGGGCTGGAATGAATGGACAATACATCGAGGGAGGCACTTTTACGGCGCGTTCCAGCACACCTTTACGGACGCCTGAAGGTGTAAAAGTGGCCTGGAATCCCCGGGGTTATCAGGAGTCTAGAAATTAACGGGTAGGATGGCTTCGAAGCTGACTGAAACACTCTGGCATAGACTGCCCAAAGAGAGCTTTACGATATGTAAGGGAAGTGGACTGACTGTTCTATGGAAAGTTTTCAAACAGACAGCCTAAAGAGAACCTTAAGGAAAGTATTACTTAAGTTGAGACCCTTCTCCTGATCAGGTTTCCAAAAGTAGC
>JAXCGZ010001011.1:15000-30888 GCA_037179515.1 Halocaridina rubra
ATGAAAGATTTTCTTTACCTATCCTACTTCAAATATTTATTATGCTATATAAGGCTTTGAAGAATTACCAGAAAATATAATTTTCAATATAATGAATTTTCAAGATGGAATCTAAAAATATGTTGCTTTTATTTTTTTTTCTCAATGAGTAGCAAGAATATATTGGATAATAAATTGTCCATTCTGTGACTGATTATTTGTTTAACACGTGATTTTTTACTTATTTCCATTTTTTAGTACTTCATATATATATATATATATATATATATATATATATATATATATATATATATATATATATATATATATATATATATATATATATATATATCACAAGATAAGATCAATACATTAAATTCTCTCACAGGAAAGAACAGCAGCCCGTCACTTAATATAAATTTGGATGAGGAATATAACAATTTTGTCATGACTCTTAAGAATAGTCAGAGAGACTATATTCCCATGAAACATTGCAGATCACGAAAAAATGACCCTAAATGGATGAACAATAGAATAAAGAATCTTATAGGTATTAAAAGAGGAATATACAGGAAACTAAAAAGAGGTGAAGAGCAGGTGAGGCAGCAATATATACAGTTAAACAGGGAAGTTAAAAAGATAGTTAGAGAGTCGAAAAGAAAATACGAAGTTCGAATAGCAGGAGAAGCTAAAGAAAATCCTAAAGGGTTTTATCAACATTATCAAACAAAATTTAAGGAAAAAGTCGGACCAATTGAAGTAGCCAATGGCCATATCACAGATGACGATAAAGTGATGTGTACATGTTTAAATGATTATTTCTTATCTGTATTTACAAATGAAAACTTGGAAAATATTCCGGAAGTAGAATCCATTTACAGAGACAGTCCCGATAATATACTTAGTTCAATAAATATTACGAGAGAGGAGGTAATAAAAGAAATAGATAAATTAAAGGCTCATAAATCTCCGGGACCTGATGGAATATATGCTAGAATATTAAAGGAATGCAAGGAAGAGCTTAGTTGTCCTCTAACTGCATTATTTAATAATTCAATAAAATTAGGATCGGTACCCATGGAATGGAAATTGGCAGATGTGGTACCAATATTTAAAAAAGGAGAACGTGTTAAAAAGAATAATTATAGGCCGGTAAGTTTAACGTCAACAGTGGGTAAGATTCTAGAATCCATAATTGCAAATAAAATAAGGGCACATCTAGAATTACACAGACTGATAAAACTTTCACAACACGGGTTTCTTAAGGGTTTTTCGTGCCTTACAAACTTACTGTCTTTTTATTCAGAAGTTTACGAGGCAGTAGATTGTGGCAAAGAATATGATACAATATATCTAGATTTTAGCAAAGCTTTTGATAGAGTTCCTCACAAAAGATTCGTTAAAAAGCTGGAAGCTCATGGTATAGGAGGAGCTGTGCTCAGATGGATCAAACAATGGTTAAAAGACAGAAAACAGAGGGTTTGCATAAATGGAGAGAAATCAGAGTGGGGCTCGGTTACAAGCGGGGTACCACAAGGCTCGGTACTGGGTCCTCTATTATTCATTGTATATCTAAATGATCTGGATTCGGATATCAGTAGTAACCTAAGTAAATTCGCAGACGACACTAAAATAGGTAGAACTATAAATGGAAAAGAAGACATTCATGCTTTACAGGAAGATCTAAATAGATTATCTGAATGGTCGGACAAATGGCAAATGGAATTTAATGTTGAAAAATGTAAAGTAGTTAAAATGGGTACTATAAAAGACAATACTAGTTATAAGCTAAATAACCATGAAATCATGAGTTCTCAGTGTGAAAGGGATTTGGGAGTTCTTGTGAGTAGTAGTCTTAAGCCAAGAGAGCAATGCACAGCAGTCAGAAATAAAGCAAACAGAATTTTAGGATTTATCTCAAGAAGCGTCAGCAATAGGACGGAAAAAGTTATTTTGCAGCTCTATCTTGCATTAGTTAGGCCCCATTTAGATTATGCTGTGCAATTCTGGTCACCCTATTATAGAATGGAAATTGAATCCTTGGAGAGAGTGCAACGAAGAATGACCAAGATGATACACAATATCAGAAATCTACCATATGAGGACAGATTAAAAAAACTTAATCTACATTCTCTAGAGAGGCGAAGAGTTAGGGGGGATATGATTGAAGTGTATAAATGGTTTAAAGGGATTAACAAGGGAGATATTAATAAAGTTTTAAAAATTCATGATCAAACCAGAACTCGTAATAATGGATTTAAGCTTGATAAATTTAGGTTCAGAAGGGAAATTGGTAAAAATTGGTTTGGTAATAGAGTAGCTGATGCATGGAACAAGCTTCCTAGTATGATAGTAAATGCCAATACCTTAGACACCTTCAAATGTAGATTAGATAGACATATGACAGAGGTAGGGTGGGTATGAATAGGTTAGTGCTTATTAGAAAAATCATAAAAAGAAAAACAGAATAAATAAGTAGAGTAGAATGGAATAGGTCAGACATGCTGAAAATACAATTCAAAAATGGAGCTGCCTCGTGTGTGCCAGTAGGCATGTTGCAGTGTCCTCTATTCTTATGTTCTTATGTTCTTATATATATATATATATATATATATATATATATATATATATATATATATATATATATATATATATATATATATATATACACACACACACACACACACACACACACACACACACACACACACACACACACACACACACACACACACACACACACACCAGACGTGGAGCCTCACACCACATTACCTAATTTTTTGTGTAAACTGGGGAAAGCTCTTAAGCCGTTTTACCTGATCCTGTGGTTCTATATATTGTTAAAAACAGTATCCTTCCCATTTATATTAACTAGTTAGTTAGTTTGATACACGAAAAAATTGAATAATAAAAGAAAAAAAAATTACCAAATACCCACCTGTCAACAGTACTGAGTTAAGTTGCCAAGTAGTACAGCAGTCCTATTTTCTTCATTTTTTTTTTGCTTTTCTTTTAGCTTTCTCGTTTGCTATTTTGTTATTTTGTATATATATTGAGTTAAATGTAAAGTCTAAATCCCGTGATAACATATCTTGGTTAGCAAGTCAGTTTATCAGTTAGGAAGAATATATAACAGAAACAGGTGGGTGCCACCTCGAACACAAATTCGAATTTTCCTTCAGGTTTGACTTTTGTTTTTCTTTTTCTTTTTATACTTAAATTACCATGGTCAAGTTTTTAAGTTAAGATGTGTGTTACCAGAAGGGAGACAAACTGAGTCACTAAATAGCACTTATATGGAGATATAAAAATTCTGTGTGAAGGTAAATTAGAATTTTTTTTTTTTTTTTTTTTTTTTTTCTATTCTGTGAGAGGGAGAACATAAAAATGAAGCCATCTCTGTCCCAAACCTCTCCCACCCATGGGTCGGGAGAAGGGGTAGTCATCAGAGGACTTAAACAGAGAATCAAGAAGTTAGAGGAAATGGTTACAAGCCTTGATGATAAAATTCGGAATTTGAATGGAGAAATGAAAGAGAATGAAACACTCAGAGAACAAATAAGATCTTTGGAGGAAGCAAATAAAGCACAAGGGCAGGAGAGAAAGGAACTAGAAAAAAGAATAAAGAAGCTGGAAGGGGAAAAGAGTCAACTAGAATCTAGAATTTCTAATCAAGAAGATAAAAACAAACAGCTAAATGACAACCTAAAGGAATTAGATGTTAGTTCACTGCTATCTTCTGAGAGAGACGAGATTGCTGCTTGGAATGTTCAGATTAAGGAAAACATTGAACAGTTCAGAAAAGAGTTCCAGGAGCTGAATATGGAAAATGATGCCATGAAAACGTCCTTTGCTGATGCACTAAAGGGGAATGTGGCAGTAAAAGAGGCTGTAAAGGTGGTGGCACTGGAAAACATACAAACAGTTGACTATAAAGAGACAGTAATCGAAAAAATGAAAGACGTTGTGATGGAAAGGGCAAACCCACTCATCAGACAGGCACTTGATAAGGAGAAGACAGTGGTAATCTCAGGCATAAGTGAATCCCAGGAGCCAACATGGCAGGGGAGACTTGAAGAAAATAAAGCTAACGTTGTAGGCCTGATAAGAAAGCTTGGAGTAGTATGTGGTCCTGAGGATATTGTAAACATACACCAACTAGGTAAATATTCGAGGGAAGGAAAGCCGAGACCAACAAAAGTAACCTTTGAGAGAGGGGAGACATGTAGGGAAATATTGTTGAGAAAAAAAAGTCTAAAAGACCTTCAAGAATGCAAAGAAGTGTTCATTAGACGATACAGAACACAGGAAGAGATGGGAAAGATCAAAAACTTGTTGCAAGAGGCAAGAAGGTTAAATGATGAAAGAAATGAAGAGGAGAAGAAAAATTTTCGTTACGGAATACTTCCAGACAAAGGGGAGATAAAGAAGATAATGACAGAAGATCAGGGGATGGGGCCTCATTAAGATTGTTATACACAAATGCTGATGGATTAGCTGGTAAGGCAGTAGAATTAAAAGATAGGATTCACAACAGTAAGGCAGATATAGTAGCAATTACAGAGACTAAGTTGAGTGAGGACATAAACAGTGTCACAGTTTTTCCTAAGGGCTTCAGAATACTAAGGGTCGAAAGATCTGAGAGGACTGGTGGAGGGATAGCACTGCTCATAAGTGAGAGGATTCAAGTTGAAGAGATAAACTTGGCTATAGAAAGTGAGTTCAAGGAATTTCTTGTTGCTCGCATAAATACTGGGTCAGAGAGCATTATAATAACTGTTGTATACAACCCACCAAGGAACCAAAATAGGCTTGAAATTTATGAGGAAAGTCATATAGGTACGATTGAAGTCATAAACTCAGTTGTTAACATGGCGCGGGAGAAAAAATGTAGGATTTTGATTATGGGAGACTTTAATCATAAAGAGATAGATTGGATAAATCTTGACCCACACAGTGGTGAGGACTCCTTTGGGGCAAGATTCCTAGATTGCGTACAAGGGGATTTCCTACACCAACATGTAATGGAACCAACAAGAGCCAGGGGTGGGGATGAGCCATCACTACTTGATCTGGTGTTCACAGATAATGTGTTGGATATTGAAAATATTGAGTATGAACCACCAATTGGAAAGAGTGACCACTGTGTGTTGTTGATGAAGTATATCATTGAAGACATTCTTCCTGAGAGTAGAGGCACTGAGGACATGAGGAGGAACTATCAGAAAGGAGATTACATCAAAATGAATGAGCTTTTTGCAGTTATTGACTGGAGAACCTTATTTTACAACAAATCTGTACAAGAAATGTATGACATCTTTTGTGAGAAATATGGGAAGATAGTAGATTGCTGCATACCTGTCACCAAAGTAGGTGTAATTCATGCCAGAGAGAAATGGTTCGATAATGGGTGTAAAAGAGCTAAGGAGTGGAGAGACAAATGCTGGAAAAGGTATAGGAGGAGAAAAAACATAAATGCCTGGCAAACCTACAAAAGAGCAAGAAACGACTACCTAAGTAAAAGGAGAGAGGCAGAGAAAGATTATGAGAGGGACATCACCAGGAAGGCTAAAGAAAATCCCAAGCTTTTCCACAGCTTTATCAGAGGAAAACTGAAGGTAAAAGAACAGGTTTTAAGGCTAAAGAGAGCGGATGGAAGCATCACTGAGACGGACGAAGAGATCTGCAAAGAATTGAACAAGGAGTTTCAGTCAGTATTTACAGTAGAAAATACCCCACCCCCTCAGATTGCAGTGATAGAAGCTCAAGGGCCGGTATTAGAGAACATCAACCTTACAGCCACAGAGGTATGCAAAGCGCTGATGGATTTAGATGTTCATAAAGCTACAGGTCCTGATGACATATCCCCTCATGTGCTTAAAAAATGCGCAAACACAATATCAGTGGCACTAAGTATCATATTTAAGGAGTCATTGGAGTCGGGGGAGATTCCAAGATGCTGGAAACAAGCAAATGTGATACCTATCTTCAAAAAGGGAAGGAGGGATACGGCTCTGAACTATAGACCAGTTTCCTTGACCAGCATAGTTTGCAAAGTTATGGAGAAACTACTAAGGAAACATATCTCTCTTCACTTGGAATCCTTCAACTTTTTGTCAGTGAGGCAACATGGCTTCAGAGAAGGAAGATCAACAGTAACAAACTTATTAGAATTTTATGATGAGGTAAGCCAAATCTTACAGGAAAGAGAGGGCTGGGCAGATTGCATATTCCTAGACTTCCAGAAAGCATTTGACACTGTTCCACATGGGAGACTTATTAGGAAGCTGCAATCAATGGCTAGAATAGGTGGAAATGTCTTGGAATGGATAAAAACTTACTTAGAAGGAAGGGAACAGAGGGTTAGAGTAAGACACTCAGTGTCTGAATGGAGAAGAGTTAGTAGTGGAGTTCCACAGGGTTCAGTTTTAGGGCCACTTTTGTTCCTTGTATATGTAAATGACCTACCAGAGTCTGTAAATTCATTCATGAATATGTTTGCAGATGATGCAAAGATTGTGAAGAAAGTAAAAAACGAGAACAATGGTAGAGAACTTCAGGAGGATCTAAATAATCTGCATGAGTGGTCAGAAAAGTGGCTAATGAAATTCAATACCTCAAAATGTAAGGTAATGAGAATGGGTACAAGTGCAAGAAGGCCCAAGCTTGACTACTCGGTGGCTGGAGTACAACTTCAGGAGACAGAAAATGAGAGAGATCTAGGAGTAAACATATTGGCAGATTTGTCTCCAGAAATACATATAAATGGCGTAGTAAGGGCAGCATATGCATTCTTATCAAATGTAAGGGTAGCCTTCAGGCACATGGACAAGGAAATGTTCAGAAATATTTATGTAACCTATGTGAGGCCAAAACTCGAATATGCAGCCCCCTTTTGGAATCCGCACTTGAAAAAGCACATAGCTAAGCTTGAAAAAGTTCAAAGACATGCCACGAAACTGGTGCCAGAAATACGCAATCTCGGTTATGATGAGAGGCTGAGGGAATTAGACTTGCCATCACTCGAAGCTAGAAGAGTAAGGGGGGATATGGTGACAGTCTTTAAATTCCTTCATGGTTATGATAGAGTGGATAGGGATCGATATTTCGATATGGCTGGCTCTAGAACTAGAGGTCATAGTTTGAAGCTTCGGAAGAAAACTTGTTTGCAGGATGTAAGGAAATACTTTTTCAGTGTAAGAGTAGTTGATAATTGGAATTCGCTAAGCGAGGAGGTAGTTAATGCTACCTCAATCCATAGTTTTAAGGACAGGTATGATAAGTATCACTAAGTCTAAAAATGGAACCGATCAGGAGACGGGAAGATACGAGCTTTGGGCTCTTTCCCGTAAACACAATTAGGTAATCACAATTAGGTAATCACACACACACACACACACACACACACACACACACACACACACACACACACACACACACACACACATATATATATATATATACTTCTTGTTTTAGGGCAAACTGATAACAGTTCTTTTCAAAGATATGTTTGCTGAATCTTTGATCATATATAGAATGTCGACAGCTTTTGCACTAATGGCTGTTGCTGTTGAGGTGAAGTTCCTGTTTCTTATATATAGAGAAGAAATCAAGTTCAGTTGTAGCCGAGAGGCCTTGCTGACTATAACTTTACATTATTATTGTACAATAACCTTGTTCGCTGCGACCCTAAAAGACTGGTCAAAATGTCTAAAATTTGATTTCCTATCTGGCACCCTCTTCAGACATTCCCGATACATTGGTTGGACCCATTGCTCCCCAAAAACCCTTGATTATAAAAATCATCATCAAAAACAAAAGAAAGAAAATAGTTAGGTCAACTTAGCTTATGCTAAGTTTGATTATTTTTAAAAATATTCCCCCCCTTTTTTTTAGTGGTGTGTGTGTGTGTGTGTGTGTTTTTTTTTTTAAAGCAGTAGCTCCTTGATCGTAGATTTAGCCTGGTAATATATCCAGGCCTAAGCCTATGCATTTTGTATGACCAGTGCTTTAACACCGCAGCATTTTGTAATTGAAAAAGCACTCTAGAATTTATGTATTGACTTATAATACTAAATTATAATTTCGGTAGAAGAGGGAATAATTTTAATCTATTCAGCTATGAATCTCAGTCCTAAGCATCTTTAATGGTAAGAAGTGTTCTTCGTAGATTATGAAACTACACCGACAAGGATATTTACACAGTTGGTATTCACACTAAGTATGTTTTCACCCAACTGTACTTTTCAAGTGGCTTTGTAATTGGCTATTACAAGCAATGCTTGTACATTATCTGTCTACTTATTTGTATGTATGTAATGTATGTATGTATGTATGTATATATGTATGTATGTATGTATATATGTATGTATGTATGTATACACACACACACGCACGGATGCAGTGTAATGAGTATGTATGTGGTAATGCTAATTCTTTATAATTTCGCTATATAAATTGTATATCGAAACCTATCTAGATTATATATATATATATATATATATATATATATATATATATATATATATATATATATATATATATATATATGTATATATATGTATATATATATATATATATATATATATATATATATATATATATATATATATATATATATATATATATATATATATATATATATAAGAGAGAGAGAGAGAGAGAGAGAGAGAGGTTGCTGAGTTTTCACATCCTTCATCCTGTAGTAGAAACCAAAGACATGAGAACGAGAGAAGCTTAACAAGCCGTTAAAAGAGGGTTTTGCTTGTTAAGAAATGCCTCACAGTGGCTCTTTGTGCTCTGCCATTGGAATATAATATTCTCCTACACCTTGTAATTACAGCCTCTTACCTCGAAGAAAAATGCAAATATTAGATTGCATGCTTGCGGACAATTGCCAAATGCGCTTCTCCATGCAAATGAGATGCAAGTCGCTCTCGAAAAATAAATAAATTATGCTTAAAAAATGTAATAAAATAATCAATTGTAACCCATTGATTTACTTCCTGCCCAATGCAGAGGCATTCGCTAACATTTGCAGAAGGATTCTTATGGCATTTTATTGGATGTCAAAAGCAGTGTTACCAGATAATACTCCAACGGTCTTCAGGCCTTCTTTTTGAGTTGTTAATAAATACTGTTATTTCCCTATAATTAAAAGTTTGTAGTAATACACTTTAGCTTTTGACTCATTTTGCAGTAAATTAGATATTGATGCGAAGAATATTAGTTTTAATATTGTAGCTGTTCTTTAGTTCTGTTAAGAGGCAAAATTTATTTGTTTATAATATTATCACTATTCCCTTTACTATAATTTTTATTTGTTTTTGTATTGTTTGTAATTCCTCTCATTCGTTAGTTTTAAAAGCCAAGGAACTTTTACTAGTCTGGTAACACTGTTTCTTATAGTACGCCTTTGCTTGTAAACATTTTTTTAGTGAATTCGATTCTTGACAATCGGCAGAGGTCAGAGGTCATACCGAAAATCGCTCCTGTTGAAGGTTAACTCCGTTCACACACTCATTATTATTACTAAGTTCACTAATACACGTAAAGCTGTAACTCGCCCTTCCTTCGCCACCCTTCCCTCTTTTTGCTTCTTCTTCTTTCTCCCTATTTCTACTCATTTATCCTCTTCCCTCTATTTTTCTTCCTTCCATACCCTCTCTTTTTGTTTCTTTCCTTCCCTGTATATCTTCGTCTTCCTTACCCATGTCTCCTGCCTCCCTCTTTCTCTTTATTTCTGCTTCTTCCTTAACATCCTTACTCTTGTCTCTTCCCACTTTTATTATCTGTTCCATTTCATACTCTTCACATTTTCTCCTGCTTCCTTGCCCTTCATTTTTCTTCTTCTTCTTTATCCCTTTTGCTTCCTCTTGTCCTTCCATTTTCGTCTTTCATTACCATTAATTCCTTTTCTCCTCGCACACTTTTTTTCCAGCTTCCTTAGCCTCTCTTCCACCCACCTTCCCCTTCCTCCTGATTTCTCTCTTTCCCCCTTAATTCATCTTTCCTTCGACCTTATCAACTCCTTTTCCCCTCACGCTTTTCTATCTCAAGCTCTATTCTCATTCCCCTTTTTTTCTTATTACCCTATCTTCGTTTTCCCTATTTCTGCGTCTCTTTTCCTTCTATTCACCCCGTTCCTTGTCATTTTTCTACTCGCCTTTCTTTCCTTTCCATCTTTTATGGTCTTCCTAGCCCTTGGTTGAAAAGGGAGTCCGTGACGTAAAACCAGAACGGTAGTCTTTTACAGTTTCCCCCTTTCCAATCATTATATTACTGAGTTCGTATATACGTGTATGCATATATACGCGCCCATCCATACTCCTCTTTGTTCTGTTCACTTGTTAGTGTAACTGTTATATCTAGTGTGTTCTACTATGGCTATTGCTATACTTATACATATGTATGTCCAATTACCTCACTTCTCTATTTCAAGTATTTTAATGTGAAAATTATTATTATTATATTTATTATTATTATTATTAGTATTATTATTATTTTATTATATATTTATTTATTATTATTATTATTATTATTATTATTATTATTATTATTTATACGCTCTACTCAATTATCTAATTATTCATTGTTAGTGATAATTGTATGTACGTCTGTTAATTCAAGAACATTTAAATTTTCTAGGAAAGCTACATTTCTGTTCATTTTAAGCGTAGGTATCACCCTCTTCCTTATTTGCTCAGTTATGTGTCAACTTAAAAGTGTATTCTCAATTTTGTAATAGAATACCCATTTTACGAATGGAAATAAAAATGTCTGAATTTTGAATTTTTCTCTGCACCCTTTCTCTACCTGTGTCTTTTCCTTTGCTCCTTATTATTTTTGTTTGTTTGGGTTTTCCCTCCTTCGTTCTCCACAGACTTCTTTGTCTCTTTTCACCTCCTCTAATGTTCTCCCTCCTCTCTCTGTTCCCTTGGCCTCTCCTTTTCTTCCTCGTTCTCTTCCTTATTGTCTCTTCACTTAGATCTCCATCAGTAATATTCCATAACTCTTTCTTTTAATTGTATTCGTAATTGATTTGTTTTTGTATAAATATTCATTAACAACATCAAAGCATTTACAGCAGTCCCATATCAGACTAACATCGACCGCGTATTTTAAAACTTCAATGTATTGTACTCATTCGCGATATCAAGGGTACACATGCCACACTATAGCTCAACACGAGACTTTCTACTATTGCACTGCGTTGGTTAGGTTAGGTTAAATCAAGATGTATTTTGAGCTCTGGTACGGCAATAGACATAGTTATGTGTCCGATAGTTCAGGGCTCTAGTATTTATCACACTGTTTATACCGCATTGAGTAGGTTAGGTTTTAATTGTCTATTGATGGTTCTTTTGTACTTCAGGCTATTTATTTCCACCGGAAAAAAAAGGCAAGAATACAGTAGTCTTAGATACAAATCGGAATAGCTGTCTCCTTTTGCCCTTGGCGCCTAGAAGAAAACGGTATTATGCTAATGATATAAGTTATGCATATGTAATTCAACCACTGAAGGAGCAAGGCAGTCCTCTTTTGTGCTGGTTCCATGCCACAGTGTATGAAGAATCTTGTGTCAGGAAAGGTATCTGGGCGGAAAACTTTGAGCTAAAGTAAAATTTTAGTTTCTAAGAGGCTAGTTTGAAACATCACGACTTCATATACCCATGGGAAGAACTGATAATAAAACAGAGGAGAAGAAGAAGAAGAAGAGCAATAATAATAATAATAATAATAATAATAATAAGAAGAAGAAGAAGAAGAAAACTAAATTCATTTGAGAATCGCTTATCCTATAAAAACATGAAAATGGGTACAAAAATTTAAGAATACGATGGGAGATTAAAAAAAAAAATCGAAGACGGAGAAGAACTAGTCTCAAAAAGGCGAGTGATATGCAGCGACCCAGTATGAACACACGAGCAAATAAAAAGGAAGAGATAAACAGTTACATAACCATCATTTAATCATTTTCTTTTTTATTTATATTCCAGGCCTTGAGCGGATTCCTCATGATGCTGACACAAGGAGGGAAATTGCTCTACATCTCGGATAATGCCGCAGAATATCTTGGGCACTCCATGGTATGTATTCTTATGAGCATAGTCACTTTTGCATTGGTCTTTATACATACATCTGCTTCATTTATCATTATACATATATCTTCTTCATTTATCATTATACATATATCTTCTTCATTTATCATTATACATATATCTTCTTCATTTATCAACTTGTTAATATTTCTTTGGGCATATATCATCATCTTCATTTGTGTGAAACTTTTGCATACAATAGCTTTAAAATATCTTGTGTTAATCTTCTTATTTTTTACGTTTATCTTCTTTTTCATTTATACATATTTTTCGCAATTCTTGCGTTATGTCTTCCTATTAGGATACATATCTTCTTTGTTATTTATCCGGAAGCATTAACGAACTATATTTACATCAAATTCTTCTTAATTATTCCTCTTTATAATTTGCTTTTTTTTCTTTTTCATTTAATTAAAATCCTTGACTCACTTTTTATTACGAATTCTGTTAAATTTTCTTCATGTGTATTTCATCTTTTTATTATCATTTATCTGGAAGACTTAACTAATATTTATTTTCAATATTTCTGGTTTTATTATTCATATTTATTCATATATATATATTTGTTTTTTTATTTATTTGAAAGCATTGTCAAACCCCTAAATTTATGACTTTTTGTTTTAGTATTTCTTTTCGTTTTAGTTTTCTTATCTGTTATAATATCTTACTTTGATTTTTTTAAACATTAATATCTAAATAAAGTAGTGCATATCAGTTTTGTTTTTGTTTTTGGTACAAAAACACACGATGAAAGCAAACTCGTAAATCTTTGAAAATTATTGAAACTCAATCAGTAAATTCCTTTCATTCATCTCATCAATGCATTCGAAATTTAGCTAAGAATGTACTTTGACAACGCTGTTATTTTTAGCTAAAATTAAATTAAATACCGGATTAAAGCAGATAGATAAATACAAAATATACGTAATCCAAAAGGCTTCCTATAAATAAATATATGTATAGATAAATAAACAAAATAAAAATAGACAAGTACATAAATAGATGCATCGGCAATGCAGCAGCAGTAATTGCATTTGCGACCGTTATTATTAGCCATTTGCATACTCTTAATAGTGTCAGAGGTTGAATATTCCGCCATGAAGGTCATAAATATTGATGGCTGTATTCATTACTTCTCGACGATTGCCGGGCGTAATTTGGAAATGTAAATTGCCTCCAGTTTTATTATTGTTATTATTATTATTGTTATTATTATTATTATTATTATTATTGTTGTTGTTGTTGCTGTTTATTGTTATTATTATCATTATTACTATTATTATTATTATTATTATTATTATTATTATTATTATTATTATGATTATTATTATTATATTATTATTATTATTATTATTGAACACGGGAGAATGCACTCCATCTGCCTATTGCATGCATGTCGTAGGAAGCAACTAAAAGAAATATTCCTAGTTGTTGGGCAAAAGAAATTCCACCCTCGTATTCCCAACGTGTCCTAGTAGATAAAGGAAAGGATATAGGGAAAGTGACCAACTTTCCCTCCCTTATATTACATTTCGACTAAACAAACATAATTACTTAGGGAGAGTTCCCACTATCCTACTTCTTTTGTTATTATTGTGGCCAACAACTTAGCTTCTGTAGTCAGATTGGTTTTAAGTTATATATATATATATATATATATATATATATATATATATATATATATATATATATATATATATATATATATATATATATATACTGTAGTAAATTTTTATGGAACTTTCAGATCCGCCATTTCATATTAATTCAGTTATGCAGTATTTACTACTACTACTGTTACTAATACTACTACTACTACTGATGATAATAATAATAATAATAATAATAATAATAATGATATAAAGGCTATGAAATTGTACGTACTAGAAATTCAGACAACACCATCATCAACAACCACTTTTCAACATGCGTTTCAGCAGCAAAGCTTACAACCGCCACAACAAACAACAAGAGAGTGCAGCCAAGGCAAGCTGTCATAGAATCGTGAGAGAATTGGCATCGCTTTGACGCCTCCAACTGGCAATTTGCTTTGTGGCAGATACAACAGCAACATCTTGGTTGTTGTGGATGTGGTGGGCCCAGTTGCATTCTACAATTCTTCTCCTCAACTTCATCAGATATTCTCTCTCTCTCTCTCTCTCTCTCTCTCTCTCTCTCTCTCTCTCTCTCCTCTCTCTCTCCTCTCTCTCTCTCTCTCTCCTCTTCTCTCTCTCTCTCTCTCTCTCTCTCTCTCTCTCTCTCTCTCTCTCTCTCTCTCTCTCTCTCTCTCTCTCTCTCTCTCTCTCTCTCCTCTCTCTCTCTCTCTCTCTCTCTCTCTCTCTCTCTCTCTCTCTCTCTCTCTCTCTCTTTATGGAAATGGTTTATTATTATGATGTGTCTCGTGTGTTTTCATGAACAGAGTTTTAGGACACAAACAACTCATCAGATCTCTCCTCCATATCATAGAAATATTTATTTTTATTATTCTCCTCTATGTATGTATTTACCTTTGTATTTTCCTCCTACAAAGACGCAGGTTGTTTGCATCTAACTCAGCCAAGCCCCTTATATGTGTGATTATGGCTTATTGTTTACAAATAGATTTATTTATGATATATGTAAGTATTTAATCCTATCACATCATGCCATTCTCTTTGCTAATGTTATTTTATATATATATGTATATATATATATATATATATATATATATATATATATATATATATATATATATATATATATATATATATATATATATATATATATATATATATATATATATATATATATATATATATATATATGTTTATTTTATTTATTTATTTACCAATTACATCGCCGTATATCATATCGTTCGCTATAGTATTAGTTTATATAGAGCTATTTCGTTTCCTTGTCACTTACTGTGTTGAGTTGCCATGGACTAATACAAGAGAGATGCAGCTACTTTCTCCATCTCTTATAAGTGTTACTGACCAAGAGGAACTGTACGAGCCACCGAAGGGAGTTGAACTCATTATCTTTCGTTTACATTTGAGAGGCAAACAGGCCTGCTTAACGTTGGGAAGTCAAGATCAGTTACCGCACTATCCCCAAACATCTAATTATCAACTAACTGATTCTTTTGAGTTGTTTAGACTTGCTATCCATTATTTAGTGGAGCTGGAGAAGAGAATACTTTGGAACCACCTTTTGAGAGTTGAATAGTGATCGCCTGGGAATCTTTCTGTCATAAAGATTTATCCTAATGTATTTTGTTTATCTTTTGAGTATATTCTTTATTCGTTCATTGGCATGCATGCATATTCACCGATTTTTTTGTTTTGTTTCATTGTTTCGTTACTTGTTTTTATGCTAGCCTATTTTCTTACGGGTGAATTAGCTTTCTTATTTCTCTGCTTCATTACATTTTTTACTTTAAATTGGTCATCCTGATTACTGTTTTCTATGCGCATTTACATTCATATGTATTTATTATACTATTTGTTTATTCCTTGATTTATCATTGTTTATGTTTATCTCTATTCCATTTACTTTAGTGTTATCTTCTACACTATTCTTCCCTGTTTTATTTTTTACTTGCGTTTATACTTATTTTTCTTTCTATTTACGTACTTAATATCTTTATACACAAATCGTTATCCTTTTGTAATTTTTTTTATTTATATATTTTTCTCTTTTCATTATCACATGTAACTTGCTAAATCACTAACATGTGCCCTGTTGATTTATAGAAAAAAACCGAAGTATTTGAGACATAATGCTTTGAAACTTGTGTAATTTCTAGAAGCACTTCTTAAGTTCTAGA
>JAXCGZ010001012.1:0-12500 GCA_037179515.1 Halocaridina rubra
ACATACATACATACATACATACATACATACATACATACATACATACATACATACATATATATATATATATATATATATATATATATATATATATATATATATATATATATATATATATATATATATATATATATATATATATATATATATATATATATATATATATATATATATATATATATATATATATATATATATATATATATATATATATATATATATATATATATATATATATATATATATATATATATGTATATATGTATATGCATATGTATATGTTTCTGATTAGTAAGTTGGCCATGGCACCAGCCAACCGTTGAAAGACTACGACTGAAGGTATTAGGATGCAACTAGGACTGGTCCAGACAGTTCCAGGTTGAGTCTTCCTTCAGGACGGTTCTTTCCTCATGCCTACATCTACACTGAATATTCTGGCGTATTCATTACACATCTCTTGCTATTCCATTACATTTGACAAGTCACAACATTCCCCACATCTTTCTCTATTACTTTCTTTTTCCTCACATTTGTTATTATTTATAGAAGGTCCACAGCTAATGGACCCCAGTACCCGGCATAGAGGGGTGCAAAGAATCTCCGGGGATCATGTTGACTCCACTATTGGCTTGAGGGCAGACACGCCTGGTGGTAGTAATGGTTCTGCCCTTAACCTTGCACCTTCTAATAGATCTGCTTTTTTCACTCTTCACTATTCTAACATTCGTGGGCTGAACTCTAATCTTTCTTCTGTGGAACTGCACTTGGGCACTTTCCTCCCTAACCTTCTCCTCCTATCTGAATCCCAGCTGTCTATACATGCTTCCACTGACCCAATTCAAATCTCTCACTATAATCTGTAAACTCGTTTTCGTTCCAAAGGTGGGGTCTGTGCATACTGCAACACTAACACTCCTACCGCGAGGCTCATAGACCTTGAATCTCCAGACTTTGATGTTCTCTGGCTAAAAGTCTATATCTCCATTACCACTATCTTCCTTTGCTTCTGCTACTGTTCTCCAAACTCCACCGAGTTTGTGTCTTTCTTTGAATATCTGTCCTTGTGCCATGAGTCCTTGCTATCTTCTCACCCACATGCTGAAGTTCTCCACATTGGAGACTTCAATGTACACCACAGTGAGTGGCTTCATTCTTCTCACACTGATGTGGGAGGATACGAGTCCTTTGCTTTCTCTATTACTCATGATCTGGAGCAAATTATCAAACATCCTACTCGCGTTCCTGATCGTCACGAACATGCTGCAAACACTCTTGACCTATTTTTTACTTTTAACCCTTCAAACTACTCTTATTCTGTGCTTTCCCCTCTTAGTAAATCAGACCATTCTATGATCTCAGTCTCTTCCATTTTTGCTCCCCCGCCACCAATCCCTCCTACTCAGCGCCGCCTTTGGCACTTCAAGCGTACCCAATATGAAAATTTGCGTAACTTTCTCTTTGATTTCCCATGGGATGACTACTGCTTTCGGTCCCGCAACCCTGATCAGGTAGCTCTAAAAGTTGCCGAGATCATGACCGCGGGAATGGAGGCATACATCCCCTCTTCTACAAAAACTTTCTCTCCCCCTAAACCTTGGTTTTACCATGCCTGCTACATGGCTATCCAGGCTAGGAATCAGGCTCACCGATCTTACCTAGCCTCTCCTTCCAATTTAACTCGCTTTGCTTTTATTATAGCTAGGAATCGCTGTACTGCTCAGATTCAAAGGTCTAAGGTATCCTTTATAAGAAAGAAAGTCGATGACCTTAACTCCTCTCCCACTGACAAATGCTTCTGGTCCTTAGCCAAAAACCTCTTCAAAAACATCTGTAAATCAAGCCTTCCCCCTCTCATTCGTTCTGATGGTCCTATAGCTTGCTCTCCCACTGACAAAGCCACTCTCTTTGGCTCTCATTTTTCTGCCAACTCTTCTATCAATGATTCCAGTGCACCTGTTCCTCAGTCTTTACCCCTCTCTAACCCTATGCCCTCCCTTATCCTTTCTTCACGCAAAGTTCATAAGGTTCTTCGCTCGCTAAAGACGAACAAGGCATCTGTTCCGATGGTATCCCTGCAAGGTTCCTTAAGGAGTTTGCAAATGAACTGGCTTCCGTGCTATGACACCTTTTTCACCTCATTCTGTCAACCAGTATCTATCCTTCATCTTGGAAGCATGTACTAGTTCAACCTGTTCCTAAGAAGGGTGACCGCTCTATTCCTTCTAACTACCGACCTATTGCTCTAACCTCCTCTATTGCTAAAGTTTTCGAAACTTTGCTCAATTCTCACTTCTTGAAAAGTCTTGAATCTAAGTCACTTATCTCCGATCACCAGTACGGCTTCCGCAAGGCAAGATCCACTGGTGATCTCCTCTCCTATCTTACTCATGTTTGGTCATCTTCTCTGAGGAACTATGGGGAATCCTTTGTCGTCGCCCTTGATATTTCTAAGGCTTTTGACAGAGTCTGGCACAAGGCTCTGTTGGCCAAACTCCCTGCCTATGGCTTTACCCCTTCTTTCTGTTCTCTGATTTCCAGTTTTCTTACTGACCGTTCTATATCTGTAGTTGTTGAGGCGCAACATCTAGCCCTTTCTCTGTTACCAGTGGTGTTCCACAGGGCTCTGTTCTTTCACCTACTCTCTTCCTTCACTTCATCAATGATCTTCTACAATCCCCATCTTCCCCTCCTCTTCATGCCTTTGCTGATGATTCTACCCATCACTTTTCCTCTGCCTTTTCTTCATAACCTTCATCTGTTACTCGTAATCAATCTCATATCACTCTTTCTTCTACTCTTAACTCCGATTTGCAGAGAGTATCTGAGTGGGGCACTCAAAATTTAGTTAACTTCAATGCCTCCAAGACAGTTTCTGGTTATCTCTTTATCTTCCTCTCCTTCTGATAACCCTATTGTCTTCGAAACTAATGAAATTTACCCTCTCAACTCTATCAACATATTAGGAATCCATATAGCCTCTAACTTGTCTTGGAGGAATCACATAATCCAAATTACTAAATCTTCATCCAAAATATTGAGGGTTTTGTTTCGTATTCGTCATTACTTTTGCTCTTTGCAGTTACTTAAAATTTACAAAGGTCTTATCCGTCCCTGCTTAGAATACTGCTCACACATCTGGGGTGCTTCTTCCTTTACTTATCTTCTTGATAGGGTTGAATCTAAGGCAGTCAGACTCATTAATGATCCTTCTCTTACTTTTAACCTGGATTCTCTCTCTCTTCGCCATAAGGTATCTTCCCTTTCGCTTTTCTATCGCTACTACTTCCATTGCTGCTCTGATGAGTTGGCGAGTTGCATCCCTCCTCCGCTGCCGAGGCCGCGTAACACTCGCCAAGCAGCCTCATCTCACAGGTACTGTGTGGGGATTTGTAGTTCACGGATTGGTCGGTGCAGCGACTGCTTCTTCCCATCTACCTCCAGACTCTGGAACTCTCTTCCTCCTTCTGTCTTTCCTATTTCTTATGATCTTTCATCCTTCAAAAAGCAGATCTATCGTCATCTCAGAGCCTAGTCCTCTATATATCTGGGTCCTCTGTACTTTGACTGATTTTTTCTGTCTGTCGTTTTCCTTTGTGTGACATTACCTCATCTCTGCCTTGTCCTTAACCTTTTTCTTTTCCTTCGTCTTGGAATTTTCTCTTGCCTGGGTCTTTATTGATGAGGGCAGTTTCTGCCTATCCCCGGTGTCACACTCATAAAAAAAAATTATATGTATATATATATATATATATATATATATATATATATATATATATATATATATATATATATATATATATATATATATATGAGCATTATCACCAACCTTCTGCTTGCTCAATTTTGTCAGTGGGAGCTTATCTATTTTCCAAGACAGTTGCAATATGTGACAGAAAAACTCACAATAAATCAGTTCAAATTATTTCTTATCAGTATTTATACAATATCAGCATGCAAAAACTTATAAAATTTAACAAAACTTGGCTATATTTATCATCTAGCAAATCTGCAAAAGAATTTAAAAAAAAAATAAATAATTATAATACTCTGTCAACATAAAGAATTAACATGTTTCAGTACGGAAGGGGCACAAAACAGGAGAGAGAGAGAGAGAGAGAGAGAGAGAGAGAGAGAGAGAGAGAGAGAGGAGAGAGAGAGAGAGAGAGAGAGAGAGAGAGAGAGAGAGAGACTGAGGCAACTTATTTTCTTCAAAAGAAACGTACATTTTTCACTTGTAGAGCCCCTTTTTATGACTTGCCTTCCTGCCCAATTATACAAGGGAACTCAACTGCAACTGAACATAAGAACATAAGAACATAAGAATAGAGGACACTGCAACATGCCTACTGGCACACACGAGGCAGCTCCATTTTTGAATTGTATTTTCAGCATGTCTAACCTATTCTATTCTACTCTACTTATTTATTCTGTTTTTCTTTTTTTATGATTTTTCTAATAAGCACTAACCTATTCATACCCACCCTACCTCTGTCATATGTCTATCTAATCTACATTTGAAGGTGTCTAAGGTATTGGCATTTACTATCCTACTAGGAAGCTTGTTCCATGCATCAGCTACTCTATTACCAAACCAATTTTTACCAATTTCCCTTCTGAACCTAAATTTATCAAGCTTAAATCCATTATTACGAGTTCTGGTTTGATCATGAATTTTTAAAACTTTATTAATATCTCCCTTGTTAATCCCTTTAAACCATTTATACACTTCAATCATATCCCCCCTAACTCTTCGCCTCTCTAGAGAATGTAGATTAAGTTTTTTTAATCTGTCCTCATATGGTAGATTTCTGATATTGTGTATCATCTTGGTCATTCTTCGTTGCACTCTCTCCAAGGATTCAATTTCCATTCTATAATAGGGTGACCAGAATTGCACAGCATAATCTAAATGGGGCCTAACTAATGCAAGATAGAGCTGCAAAATAACTTTTTCCGTCCTATTGCTGACGCTTCTTGAGATAAATCCTAAAATTCTGTTTGCTTTATTTCTGACTGCTGTGCATTGCTCTCTTGGCTTAAGACTACTACTCACAAGAACTCCCAAATCCCTTTCACACTGAGAACTCATGATTTCATGGTTATTTAGCTTATAACTAGTATTGTCTTTTATAGTACCCATTTTAACTACTTTACATTTTTCAACATTAAATTCCATTTGCCATTTGTCCGACCATTCAGATAATCTATTTAGATCTTCCTGTAAAGCATGAATGTCTTCTTTTCCATTTATAGTTCTACCTATTTTAGTGTCGTCTGCGAATTTACTTAGGTTACTACTGATATCCGAATCCAGATCATTTAGATATACGATGAATAATAGAGGACCCAGTACCGAGCCTTGTGGTACCCCGCTTGTAACCGAGCCCCACTCTGATTTCTCTCCATTTATGCAAACCCTCTGTTTTCTGTCTTTTAACCATTGTTTGATCCATCTGAGCACAGCTCCTCCTATACCATGAGCTTCCAGCTTTTTAACTAATCTTTTGTGAGGAACTCTATCAAAAGCTTTGCTAAAATCTAGATATATTGTATCATATTCTTTGCCACAATCTACTGCCTCGTAAACTTCTGAATAAAAAGACAGTAAGTTTGTAAGGCACGAAAAACCCTTAAGAAACCCGTGTTGTGAAAGTTTTATCAGTCTGTGTAATTCTAGATGTGCCCTTATTTTATTTGCAATTATGGATTCTAGAATCTTACCCACTGTTGACGTTAAACTTACCGGCCTATAATTATTCTTTTTAACACGTTCTCCTTTTTTAAATATTGGTACCACATCTGCCAATTTCCACTCCATGGGTACCGATCCTAATTTTATTGAATTATTAAATAATGCAGTTAGAGGACAACTAAGCTCTTCCTTGCATTCCTTTAATATTCTAGCATATATTCCATCAGGTCCCGGAGATTTATGAGCCTTTAATTTATCTATTTCTTTTATTACCTCCTCTCTCGTAATATTTATTGAACTAAGTATATTATCGGGACTGTCTCTGTAAATGGATTCTACTTCCGGAATATTTTCCAAGTTTTCATTTGTAAATACAGATAAGAAATAATCATTTAAACATGTACACATCACTTTATCGTCATCTGTGATATGGCCATTGGCTACTTCAATTGGTCCGACTTTTTCCTTAAATTTTGTTTGATAATGTTGATAAAACCCTTTAGGATTTTCTTTAGCTTCTCCTGCTATTCGAACTTCGTATTTTCTTTTCGACTCTCTAACTATCTTTTTAACTTCCCTGTTTAACTGTATATATTGCTGCCTCACCTGCTCTTCACCTCTTTTTAGTTTCCTGTATATTCCTCTTTTAATACCTATAAGATTCTTTATTCTATTGTTCATCCATTTAGGGTCATTTTTTCTTGATCTGCAATGTTTCATGGGAATATAGTCTCTCTGACTATTCTTAAGAGTCATGACAAAATTGTTATATTCCTCATCCAAATTTATATTAACTGACGGGCTGCTGTTCTTTCCTGTGAGAGAATTTAATGTATTGATCTTATCTTGTGATAATCCTTGGCATGTGGTACCCAAATTTCGGGGTAATCCGCTACCTGCTACCTGACCTGCTGGATTAACTACCCACATCTGTACCCCAGAAATCCCTTCCCATACCTCATTAGATAATTTAGTTTTTAAGCCCTCAAAATCTCCTGCTCTAAAGTTTGGAACAATATTCTTATTTTCCTTTATAGTTTCCTTGAAAATTATGTTAAATCTAATGGAATCATGGTCACTGTTGCCCAATTTTTCACCAACTTCTAAATTTGTAACCATATTCTCTCTATTACTAAGAACTAAATCTAGTGTATTCACCCCCCGTGTTGCTTCATGTACATGCTGAGAAAGGAAATTGTCTTCTACTACTTCCAAAAACTCCTTAGAGCTACTATCACCTGTTATGGTTTCCCAGTTAATATGTCTAAAATTAAAATCGCCTACAATGCAAACTCTATTTGACCTGCTCACTTTAGAAATTTCATCGTATATAACTTGCGACTCTATATTATCTAGATCAGGTGGTCTGTAGACTACTCCTACAACTAGACTTTCTATATTATTTTTAATTTCAACCCATAAGGTTTCTGAATTTAGATTTGTCTTAATTCCAGACTTAATGCAGCTTCTGAGGCTTTAACCTACCAAAACAAATAAAACAAAATAACTTAGTGTACAAATAAAGAGACATTGAAGCATAAATCCATTCTTTTTCTGCTTAACATTTCAAATAATGTTAGTGAAATAAAGATACACATACTTGTTTATTATGGCAGTCTTTTATCTTTTATAAATCAGAGGGTTGAGTCAAAGCACTGACTCGCTATAAGTCAAACATACCTCCGACAAAATTTAAGCAAAATACTACAATCGTATGTAATAATTATAGTTAATAAAATATGAAACTCTTGGAAGCTTGGCAAGAATTGTAAATATTTTACACTAAGGTTGGTATCTCAAGAGAATTTTCTTATTATTATTTATTTATCTCTACTACTATCAACAAAATTTACGATTATCCTTTCTTAATAAATGATATAAAAGGACTTAAGTCTCATTATTTTAAATTTCAAACTCAAAATATAAGCTCTGAAAAGCTCAATTATCATAATTGCTTCAATTGTAATTATAAATTTCAGGCCAATGACAGTTATTGACAATGATTATCTCTAGATAAGCTTCTCAAAATCGTTAATATCTTTTCTCTTTGAAATGTTATAATTATCATATAAAGATAATATACACTTTTCAACAAAACAAAAATATAAAAAAATATGTGTATCTGAAAAAATATAAAAAGCTTGTATCTGTGCATGCAGTAATAAAATTAAAAGAATATAATATTCAAGTTTCAACATAAAAGAATGGACTTTGCTTTAGTTTCAAAATATCCTAAGGAATCGTACATAAAAAAATAATATATATATTCTTCAACGAACTCAAATTCAATTTTTTCGAGTGACTATTTAACAGAATTACCTCAGGAGACAGGGGGGATGTTACATATTTTTCCTCCTTTTCTATACTTACGATCTGGTAGGTACTTAACTACCCTCTTCTTTTTTACTACCCACAATACTGCTCAATATTTGACTTCTGGGCTTCAGATTGCTAGCTTTTGCGGGAAGATTTGCATGCAGGCGCTGTTTCTCCCCTATCTCTTTGGTTTCTGGATCGACTTCACCTCTTCTGAATACAGGAAACAGCTGTGTGACATTCTTGTTGTCATTTCTTGTGAGTTTACACTCCCTTCTTTATGACCAAGCTGAAATAATGGTGACTAATATTATCATGGCTTAAACTTCAAAGTTTCATTTTATCTATTTAGAGCATATTCTTTTGAACAATTAATGTAAATACTGCCACTAGGAGATAAAATAAAAAATAATTCATAGATTCACATCCTTTATCACCTAATATCTCTCTTAGAATTCTCGAAAATCAAATAATAATCTCACTGGCTGAGTTGGGGACAAAAAAAAAATGTAATATAATCTGCACCTCGGCCATACTTGGGCAGGTGGAACATCACGTTGCCTCGAAAATATCTCTTATTAGATATCGCAACAGCTACAGCACCTCCAATTGAAACTATGCGCATCCCAATTTATGCTTTAAGGCAGGTGACTCATGATCTCACCCCCCAAACACTTTCCCCTCTTCACAATCAGGTCGGTCAACGCTTCCCGTTATACACCCCCCTCACTGCCGCTTCCATCCACGCATTCACTCTCCCATTTCCTCCCGATGGCGACTTCCCCCATTCACTCACCGATTCGCTTTCACAACATTTCTCCCCCCAACACTCTGGGGGAGTGCGTTGGTTGGCAGTCTCTTCAAAGCCACTCGTCAGCCTCCTCGGAGCATCTCACTCAATGGTTATAGGTCCCCGCTATACTCCCCATCTACACTATGGTGGGGCGACACCCTAACCTCCCTATCACAGCACAAATTACTCTACTCTCTTTCCCCGTCTGCATAACATCTTAACGAATGAAGAAAACTCTTTATATCGAACAGTAATCATTTTATTAACATCACAAAATCTTTTTTCAAAGGATATGTCATATACGTATTTTTATATAAAAAATCAGTACAAATACTATTACTTTATAATAACGAAGTCGAGAGACCGAGCAGTCACTTTCGCATTCCTTTCTTGAAAATCACACGTGATAAAAGAAAAACCTTAAAAGTGGATTCAAGTTTGTTTCTCATTATAATTCTTACACTCATTTTGGAGTATATAAAAACTCTGCTACTTATATTTTATTCTTAAACATTGTCAATTTCGCAAATCTTACTCGGTAAAATTTTTCTACTTTCGCTTTACGAAATTAATAAGACAGTAATATTACACATACATTAAATTTTTGCAATTAAAATCGATACATTTGCCTTTTTAATACTTAACTTAGGCAATAACGAAAATAACTGGAACACCCTTCAAATCCAATTTCTCGTTTTATTGTTCAAATTGTAAAAGAAATCGAGTTTATTACTGCTTATAGCTATTAGTACAAATTATCCATGTTAGTAATGGGTACAGAGATTCTACTTCTATTAATTTACTAGAGCCATACACCCTGTTATATGCGGGGTGGCTGAGTCAAATCATAATTACAAGTAAACTGGCAGAGTCCTCTGACCTCAATTTCTTTTACTATTTGTCCCATTACTCACTGGATAAAAATTACAAGTACTTAGCTATTTTGGGGTGCTGCATGAAGAACGTCACGGCCACAGGCACTGGGGGAGGAGGTTTTCCTTTCTTCTGGGCTCGTTGGTTTTCTCGCCGACGTCGTCCATATGTCTCATAAAATCGCCAATTCACCATCACAGGTATCTTCTTAGTCGAATTCAGCAACATATAACGCCTGGTAAGGGCGCCGTTTCTCAAAACCACATTCACAGTGCGCCGCACAGTGATATACATGGATCACGCTGAATTTCTCTCCCAGTTGACGCTTCTCAGCCCTCACGAATGAAGTTTCAGCAACTTTCCTTCGGAGTCAAATTGTATGGGACAATTCTTACTGTGGGCACCTTGCCTATACAGGGACGAGGGAGAGGTGTGACTGGCTGTGCCTTCTTGATACTCTGAGAGTCGCTGGAGCCTGAGGCATTGCTCTCGACGTCTCTTGCTTTTAAGCGTCTTGAAGCTTCTTCTAAATCGAAGATTCGATGAATCTTTTCTGCCTCAGACATTGCTTCCAGAGATATGTTATTATCTATTTCTTGCATTTTGCACGGCACGAGATGCATTGGCATTAATATTTTCTTGTCTCTTCACTGTAATTTTGGTGTGGAATCATACTGCTCTGCCGCCACTGACGTATAGGACTCTGCTCTATACGATAAAACTGGATATCACCTGGATGACATTAATATTGTATTATTGTTCTAGTTCTTAGTAGTAAATAAAGGTAATGTTATAACAGATATGCATCTTCTTCTTTAAATGGATTTATTTAGCTCTACACTTAATCTACACCTCAATGCTCCCAGTCTACACCTCAAAGTTTCCCGTCCCCTTAGGGTTAATTTATAAGTGATCTTATTTCTGCCCCGATCAAGTTCTAAATCAGCTCTCTGTGTTCAACTTCCAGCTGGAGGAACTCTCCTTCCTTGTGGGTAGTTTTTAGGCAGGGCATCAAGAAGACCTAACGATTGTTTTCACAGGTGCATGTACTTACATACATATAGATGTTTGTCGTGGGAATGTCTGGAACTGGGTGAGCAACTTTGACCTCTATCAGCACTTGGCGCCTACATGTGAGAGGCCTAATGCATAACAATATATTTAGTTGCCACAACACCCTACAGCCAAGAAATTACATGGTGAATATTAGTTACACACTTGATCCCCAGCACCACGTAGTCAACTTTCTATTTCACTTTCTTTGTTATGCTTATTTAGTATTTCTTATATACAGTATTTTCATACGACAATTAGTATTATTATTATTGTTATTATTATTATTATCATTATCATTATCATTATTATTGTTATTATTATTATTATTATTATTATTGTTATTATTATTATTATTATTATTATTATTATTATTATTATTATTATTATTATTATTATTATTATTATTATTATTATTATTATTATTATTATTATTATTATTATTACTATTATTGCTATTATTATAATAATAATAATAATAATAATAATAATAATAATAATAATAATAATAATAATAATTATTATTATTATTATTATTATTATTATTATTATTATTATTATTATTATTATTATTATTATTATTATTATTATTATTATTTTTATTACTTGCCAAAACAAGTCCTTGGCAAGAAGGCAACCGTCCTAGCCCTTGGTTGAAAAGGGAGTCCGTGACGTTAAACCGGATCCACTATTATTATTATTATTATTATTATTATTATTATTATTATTATTATTATTATTATTATTATAGAAGTTATTATTGTATTTTTCCGTAGAGTAAACTTTATGCACCTTCGACTGGCTTCTGCACAGAGAGTGGAAGTAAAGACTATTTATGACTCGGTCATGGATATGAGGCGCAAATACTTGTACCGACCGCTGGATAATATCATGTATTATTTACATCAATATAATGCTACCATTGATGTCCTTAAAATTGATATTGATGGATCAGAATGGGAAGTCTTCGAAAATTCACTTTTTCGGGTAAGTTCATCTCTCTCTCTCTCTCTCTCTCTCTCTCTCTCTCTCTCTCTCTCTCTCTCTATATATATATATATATATATATATATATATATATATATATATATATATATATATATATATATATATATATATATATATATATATATATATATATATATATATATATATATATATATATATATATATATATATATATCTATATGTATATGTATATGTATATGTTTATGTATATGTATATATATATATATATATATATATATATATATATATATATATATATATATATATATATATATATATATATATATATATATATATATGTATATGCATATGAATATGCACATGTATATGTATATGTATATGAAAAATTGGGCAACAGTGACCATGATTCCATTAGATTTAACATAATTTTCAAGGAAACTATAAAGGAAAATAAGAATATTGTTCCAAACTTTAGAGCAGGAGATTTTGAGGGCTTAAAAACTAAATTATCTAATGAGGTATGGGAAGGGATTTCTGGGGTACAGATGTGGGTAGTTAATCCAGCAGGTCAGGTCGCAGGTAGCGGATTACCCCGAAATTTGGGTACCACATGCCAAGGATTATCACAAGATAAGATCAATACATTAAATTCTCTCACAGGAAAGAACAGCAGCCCGTCAGTTAATATAAATTTGGATGAGGAATATAACAATTTTGTCATGACTCTTAAGAATAGTCAGAGAGACTATATTCCCATG
This sequence comes from Halocaridina rubra, assembly GCA_037179515.1. NCBI lineage: Eukaryota > Metazoa > Arthropoda > Malacostraca > Decapoda > Atyidae > Halocaridina > Halocaridina rubra. The sequence continues at coordinate 12,455 of JAXCGZ010001012.1, forward strand.
AAACATTGCAGATCAAGAAAAAATGACCCTAAATGGATGAACAATA
>JAXCGZ010001012.1:17500-30853 GCA_037179515.1 Halocaridina rubra
AGTTCTTAGTAATAGAGAGAATATGGTTACAAATTTAGAAGTTGGTGAAAAATTGGGCAACAGTGACCATGATTCCATTAGATTTAACATAATTTTCAAGGAAACTATAAAGGAAAATAAGAATATTGTTCCAAACTTTAGAGCAGGAGATTTTGAGGGCTTAAAAACTAAATTATCTAATGAGGTATGGGAAGGGATTTCTGGGATACAGATGTGGGTAGTTAATCCAGCAGGTCAGGTCGAAGGTAGCGGATTACCCCGAAATTTGGGTACCACATGCCAAGGATTATCACAAGATAAGATCAATACATTAAATTCTCTCACAGGAAAGAACAGCAGCCCGTCAGTTAATATAAATTTGGATGAGGAATATAACAATTTTGTCATGACTCTTAAGAATAGTCAGAGAGACTATATTCCCATGAAACATTGCAGATCAAGAAAAAATGACCCTAAATGGATGAACAATAGAATAAAGAATCTTATAGGTATTAAAAGAGGAATATACAGGAAACTAAAAAGAGGTGAAGAGCAGGTGAGGCAGCAATATATACAGTTAAACAGGGAAGTTAAAAAGATAGTTAGAGAGTCGAAAAGAAAATACGAAGTTCGAATAGCAGGAGAAGCTAAAGAAAATCCTAAAGGGTTTTATCAACATTATCAAACAAAATTTAAGGAAAAAGTCGGACCAATTGAAGTAGCCAATGGCCATATCACAGATGACGATAAAGTGATGTGTACATGTTTAAATGATTATTTCTTATCTGTATTTACAAATGAAAACTTGGAAAATATTCCGGAAGTAGAATCCATTTACAGAGACAGTCCCGATAATATACTTAGTTCAATAAATATTACGAGAGAGGAGGTAATAAAAGAAATAGATAAATTAAAGGCTCATAAATCTCCGGGACCTGATGGAATATATGCTAGAATATTAAAGGAATGCAAGGAAGAGCTTAGTTGTCCTCTAACTGCATTATTTAATAATTCAATAAAATTAGGATCGGTACCCATGGAGTGGAAATTGGCAGATGTGGTACCAATATTTAAAAAAGGAGAACGTGTTAAAAAGAATAATTATAGGCCGGTTAGTTTAACGTCAACAGTGGGTAAGATTCTAGAATCCATAATTGCAAATAAAATAAGGGCACATCTAGAATTACACAGACTGATAAAACTTTCACAACACGGGTTTCTTAAGGGTTTTTCGTGCCTTACAAACTTACTGTCTTTTTATTCAGAAGTTTACGAGGCAGTAGATTGTGGCAAAGAATATGATACAGTATATCTAGATTTTAGCAAAGCTTTTGATAGAGTTCCTCACAAAAGATTAGTTAAAAAGCTGGAAGCTCATGGTATAGGAGGAGCTGTGCTCAGATGGATCAAACAATGGTTAAAAGACAGAAAACAGAGGGTTTGCATAAATGGAGAGAAATCAGAGTGGGGCTCGGTTACAAGCGGGGTACCACAAGGCTCGGTACTGGGTCCTCTATTATTCATCGTATATCTAAATGATCTGGATTCGGATATCAGTAGTAACCTAAGTAAATTCGCAGACGACACTAAAATAGGTAGAACTATAAATGGAAAAGAAGACATTCATGCTTTACAGGAAGATCTAAATAGATTATCTGAATGGTCGGACAAATGGCAAATGGAATTTAATGTTGAAAAATGTAAAGTAGTTAAAATGGGTACTATAAAAGACAATACTAGTTATAAGCTAAATAACCATGAAATCATGAGTTCTCAGTGTGAAAGGGATTTGGGAGTTCTTGTGAGTAGTAGTCTTAAGCCAAGAGAGCAATGCACAGCAGTCAGAAATAAAGCAAACAGAATTTTAGGATTTATCTCAAGAAGCGTCAGCAATAGGACGGAAAAAGTTATTTTGCAGCTCTATCTTGCATTAGTTAGGCCCCATTTAGATTATGCTGTGCAATTCTGGTCACCCTATTATAGAATGGAAATTGAATCCTTGGAGAGAGTGCAACGAAGAATGACCAAGATGATACACAATATCAGAAATCTACCATATGAGGACAGATTAAAAAAACTTAATCTACATTCTCTAGAGAGGCGAAGAGTTAGGGGGGATATGATTGAAGTGTATAAATGGTTTAAAGGGATTAACAAGGGAGATATTAATAAAGTTTTAAAAATTCATGATCAAACCAGAACTCGTAATAATGGATTTAAGCTTGATAAATTTAGGTTCAGAAGGGAAATTGGTAAAAATTGGTTTGGTAATAGAGTAGCTGATGCATGGAACAAGCTTCCTAGTATGATAGTAAATGCCAATACCTTAGACACCTTCAAATGTAGATTAGATAGACATATGACAGAGGTAGGGTGGGTATGAATAGGTTAGTGCTTATTAGAAAAATCATAAAAAGAAAAACAGAATAAATAAGTAGAGTAGAATAGAATAGGTTAGACATGCTGAAAATACAATTCAAAAATGGAGCTGCCTCGTGTGTGCCAGTAGGCATGTTGCAGTGTCCTCTATTCTTATGTTCTTATGTTCTTATGTCCACGGGTGGAACAGTGCAACAGCCTGGCAGTACAAGAGACAGATTCTAAACAGTGAAGGGTGGAAGATGTATGTAAGATTGCATATGTGTATGTATGTGTGTATGTATGTATGTATGTATGCAAACATGTATGTACACGTAAAGGTATCAACGTATGAATAAAAGTGTGAGTGGATGTATATATACGCTCACAAATGTTTGTATGTACATATGTATGAAGATTCTTCTTTTTCTATTATAGAATGGAAATTGAATCCTTGGAGAGAGTGCAACGAAGAATGACCAAGATGATACACAATATCAGAAATCTACCATATGAGGACAGATTAAAAAAAACTTAATCTACATTCTCTAGAGAGGCGAAGAGTTAGGGGGGATATGATTGAAGTGTATAAATGGTTTAAAGGGATTAACAAGGGAGATATTAATAAAGTTTTAAAAATTCATGATCAAACCAGAACTCGTAATAATGGATTTAAGCTTGATAAATTTAGGTTCAGAAGGGAAATTGGTAAAAATTGGTTTGGTAATAGAGTAGCTGATGCATGGAACAAGCTTCCTAGTAGGATAGTAAATGCCAATACCTTAGACACCTTCAAATGTAGATTAGATAGACATATGACAGAGGTAGGGTGGGTATGAATAGGTTAGTGCTTATTAGAAAAATCATAAAAAGAAAAACAGAATAAATAAGTAGAGTAGAATAGAATAGGTTAGACATGCTGAAAATACAATTCAAAAATGGAGCTGCCTCGTGTGTGCCAGTAGGCATGTTGCAGTGTCCTCTATTCTTATGTTCTTATGTTCTTATGTTTAAAAGGAATGAGATTGGGAATTGAATTAAATGCTAAAATGAAGCCACGAGTGAGGTTGGGGAATCTGTAATATGGACATAGTGGCATTCAGATAAAATGCGTTCATCCTTAAGTATAGCAGATATAAGCTATAAGGTTGGATTCCATTTAAACCTTCTGTGGTGTGTAGTTGGTAGCGCCTTGACTTAGTAACTATAAGTCCTAGGTTCGAGTCCCGGTCGGGGTAAAAAAAAATGATTCATGTTTTCACATATGTAATGTGCTTGCTTGGTTATTGTATGACCCGAATGAGATTGGGAATTGAATTAAATGCTAAAATGAAGCCACGAGTGAGGTTGGGGAATCTGTAATATGGACATAGTGGCATTCAGATAGAATGCGTTCATCCCTAAGTATAGCAGATATAAGCTATAAGGTTGGATTCCTTTTAAAAATTCTGTGGTGTGTAGTTGGTAGTGCCTTGACTTAGTAACTATAAGTCCTAGGTTCAAGTCCCGGTCGGGGTAAAAAATTATTCATGTTTTCACATATGTAATGTGCTTGCTTGGTTATTGTATGACCCGAATGAGATTGGGAATTGAATTAAATGATAAAATGAAGCCACGAGTGAGGTTGATGAATCTGTAATATGGACATAGTGTCATTCAGATAGAATGCGTTCATCCCTAAGTATAGCAGATATAAGCTATAAGGTTGGATTCCTTTTAAACCTTCTTTGGTGTGTAGTTGGTAGCGTCTTGACTTAGTAACTATAAGTCCTATGTTCGAGTCCCGGTCGGGGTAAAAAAATGATTCATATATATATATATATATATATATATATATATATATATTATATATATATATATATATATATATATATATATATATATATATATATATATATATATATATATATATATATATATATATATATATATATATATATATATATATATATATATATATATATATATATAAATATATATATATATAGATATATATATATAGATATATATATATAGATATATATATATAGATATATATATAGATATATATATATATATATATATATATATATATATATATATATATATATATATATATATATATATATATATATATATATATATATATATATATATATATATATATATATATACACGCAGATAAGTGTATTTACCTAATTGTATTTACCTAATTGTGTTTACGGGAAACAGCCCAAAGCTCATATCTTCCCGTCTCCTGATCGCTTCCATTTTATACTTAGTGATACTTATCATACCTGTCCTTAAAACTATGGATTGAGATATCATTAACTACCTCCTCGCTTAGCGAATTCTAATTATCAACTACTCTTTCACTGAAAAAAGTATTTCCTTACATCCTGCAAAGAAGTTTTCTTACGAAGCTTCAAACTATGAACTCTAGTTCTAGAGCCAGCCATATCAAAATATCGATCCCTATCCACTCTATCATAACCATGAAGGAATTTAAAGACTGTCACCATATTCCCCCTCAATCTTCTAGCTTCGAGTGATGGTAAGTCTAATTCCCTCAGCCTCTCATCATAACTGAGATTGCGTATTTCTGGCACCAGTTTCGTGGCATGTCTTTAAACTTTTTCAAGCTTAGCTATGTGCTTTTTCAAGTGTGGATTCCAAAAGGGGGCTGCATATTCGAGTTTTGGCCTCACATAGGTTACATAAATATTTCTGAACATTTCCCTGTCCATGTGCCTGAAGGCTACCCTTACATTTGATAAGAATGCATATGCTGCCCTTACTATGCCATTTATATGTATTTCTGGAGACAAATCTGCCAGTATGTTTACTCCTAGATCTCTCTCATTTTCTGTCTCTTGAAGTTGTACTCCAGCCACCGAGTAGTCAAGCTTGGGCCTTCTTGCACTTGTACCCATTCTCATTACCTCACATTTTGAAGTATTGAATTTCATTAGCCACTTTTCTGACCACTCATGCAGACTATTTAGATCCTCCTGAAGTTCTCTACCATTGTTCTCGTTTTTTACTTTCTTCACAATCTTTGCATCATCTGCAAACATATTCATGAATGAATTTACAGACTCTGGTAGGTCATTTACATATACAAGGAACAAAAGTGGCCCTAATACTGAACCCTGTGGAACTCCACTACTAACTCTTCTCCATTCAGACACTGAGTGTCTTACTCTAACCCTCTGTTCCATTCCTTCTAAGTAAGTTTTTATCCATTCCAAGACATTTCCACCTATTCTAGCCATTGCTTGCAGCTTCCTAATAAGCCTCCCACGTGGAACAGTGTCAAACACTTTCTGGAAGTCTAGGTATATGCAATCTGCCCAGCCCTCTCTTTCCTGTAAGATTCGGCTTAGCTCATCATAAAATTCCAATAAGTTTGTTACTGTTGATCTACCTTCTCTGAAGCCATGTTGCCTCACTGACAAAAAGTTGAAGGATTCCAAGTGAAGAGAGATATGTTTCCTTAGTAGTTTCTCCATAACTTTGCAAACTATGCTGGTCAAGGAAACTGGTCTATAGTTCAGAGCCATATCCCTCCTTCCCTTTTTGAAGATAGGTATCACATTTGCTTGTTTCCAGCATCTTGGAATCTCCCCTGACTCTAGTGACTTTTTAAATATGATACTTAGTGCCACTGATATTGAGTTTGCGCATTTTTTAAGTACATGAGGGGATATGTCATCAGGACCTGTAGCTTTATGAACATCTAAATCCATCAGCGCTTTGCATACCTCTGTGGCTCTAAGGTTGATGTTCTCTAATACTGGCCCTTGAGCTTCTATCTCTGCAATCTGAGGGGGTGGGGTATTTTCTACTGTAAATACTGACTGAAACTCCATGTTCAATTCTTTGCAGATCTCTTCATCCGTCTCAGTGATGCTTCCATCCGCTCTCTTTAGCCTTAAAACCTGTTCTTTTACCCTCAGTTTTCCTCTGATAAAGCTGTGGAAAAGCTGGGGATTTTCTTTAGCCTTCCTGGTGATGTCCCTCTCATAGTCTCTCTCTGCCTCTCTCCTTTTACTTAGGTAGTCATTTCTTGCTCTTTTGTAGATTTGCCAGGCATTTATGTTTTTTCTCCTCCTATTCCTTTTCCAGCATTTGTCTCTCCACTCCTTAGCTCTGTTACACTCATTATCGAACCATTTCTCTCTGGCATGAATTACACCAACTTTGGTGAAAGGTATGCAGCAATCTTCTATCTTCCCATATTTCCCACAAAAGATATCATACATTTCTTGTACAGATTTGTTGTAAAATACGGTTCTCCAGTCAATAACTGCAAAAAGCTCATTCATTTTGATGTAATCTCCTTTCGGATAGTTCCTCCTCATGTCCTCAGTGCCTCTACACTCAGGCAGAATATCTTCAATGATATACTCCATCAACAACTCACAGTGGTCACTCTTTCCAATTGGTGGTTCATACTCAACTTTTTCAATATCCAACACATTATCTGTGAACACTAGATCAAGTAGTGACGGCTCATCCCCACCCCTGGCCCTCGTTGGTTCCATTACATATTGGTGTAGGAAATTCCCTTGTACACAATCTAGGAATCTTGCCCCGAATGAGTCCTCACCACTGTGTGGGTCAAGATTTATCCAATCTATCTCTTCATGATTAAAATCTCCCATAATCAAAATCCTACATTTTCTCTCCTGTGCCATAGTAACAACTGAGTTTATGACTTCAATAGTACCTATATGACTTTCCTCATAAACTTCTAGCTTATTCTGGTTCCTTGGTGGGTTATATACAACAGTTTTTATAATGCTCTCTGACCCAGTATTTATGCGAGCAACAAGAAATTCCTTGAACTCACTTTCTATAGCCAAGTTTATTTCTTCAACTTGAATCCTTTCACTTATGAGCAGTGCTATCCCTCCACCAGTCCTCTCAGATCATTCAACCCTTAATATTCTGAAGCCCTTAGGAAAAACTGTGACACTGTTTATTTCCTCACTCAACTTAGTCTCTGTAATTGCTACTATATCTGCCTTACTGTTGTGAATCCTATCTTTTAATTCTACTGCCTTACCAGCTAATCCATCAGCATTTGTGTATAACAATCTTAATGAGGCCCATCCCCTGATCTTCTGTCATTATCTTCTTTATCTCCCCTTTGTCTGGAAGAACTCTGTAACGAAAATTTTTCTTCTGTTCTTCATTTCTTTCCTCACTTAACCTTCTTGCCTCTTGCAACAAGTTTTTTATCTTTCCCATCTCTTCCTGTGTTCTGTATCGTCTAATGAACTCTTCTTTGAATTCTTGAAGGTCTTTTAGACTCTTTTTTCTCAACAGTATTTCCCTACATGTTTCCCCTCTCTCAAAGGTTACTTTTGTTGGTCTCGACTTTCCTTCCCTCGAATATTTGCCTAGTTGGTGTATGTTTACAAAATCCTCAGGACCACAAACTACTCCAAGCTTTCTTATCAGGTCTACAACCCTAAATTTATTTTCTTCAAGTGTCCCCTGCCATGTTGGCTCCTGGGATTCGCTTATGCCTGAGATTACCACTGTCTTCTCTTTATCAAGTGCCTGTTTGATGAGTGGGTTTGCCCTTTCCATCACAACGTCTTTCATTTTTTCGATGACTGTCTCTTTATAGTCAACTGTTTGTATGTTTTCCAGTGCCACCACCTTTACAGCCTCTTTTACTGCCACATTCCCCTTAGTGCATCAGCAGAGGAAGTTTTCATGGCATCATTTTCCATATTCAGCTCCTGGAACTCTTTTCTAGAATCAAATTAAAAACACAAAAATGTTTAATATATATATAAATATATATATATATATATATATATATATATATATATATATATATATATATATATATATATATATATATATATATATATATATATATATATATATATATATATATATATATATATATATATATATATATATATATATATATATATATATATATATATATATATATATATATATATATATAATATATATATATATATATATATATATATATATATATATATATATATATATATATATATATATATATATATATATATATATATATATATATATATATATATATATATATGCTTTTATGTTAATTGCAATGGGCCATAATAAGATATTTTTAAGGGATAATTGAGCATTCTAAATATAATTCGGGGTTCTTTGTTTTAATTAAAAGTTATTTTGCAATTCTAATTTCAGTTGTAAGGTACCAGTATATAAAAATCAATCATTGAGAAACCATACTTACATTTTTCGTGGCAGTGTTCCCCAGTACTTGAAACCAGAGTTCTTGTCAAGTGTCTGTTTGTTCTGTTGTTGCTGTTGTTGTTGTTGTTGTTGTTTGAGATTAAAGCCAACCATGTGTTGGCACGGGCCCTTCTCCAAAGGACGGCCCGTAGGTTAGAGGTTACAGAGCTTGAGTTGTTTTATCACCTTGGTGGTTCGAAAGTTTGCAAGGTGATGAGATGGGTGTCCAGGTTGTCAAGTAACTTCTGGACTATTTGGGCTGCATAATCTGGAGCATTGGGGTGTTGTAGATATATGTTTATTCCGTTCTTTAAGTTGTTTGTCTTCGGACATTCTAACAGATAATACAGCAAGGCCTTATGTGTTATCTCGCCACAGTGTATGCACTCTTTTCCGGGGTTCTCAATAATTTCCCAGCAGCACTTGTAGCCAAACCTGAGCCTAACTAGTGTGACAGCCAGACTCCTTGGGGTGTACTTGGATACAGGTGAGGGCTCAAGTTTTGTTGCTTTCTTGTACCATGTGGCAGAGTAGGAGCTTTTGTTTGTTCAGTTACTCACCCCCTTATATTCATGGTATCGTGGTGTTAATAACCTCTTAGTCTCGAGTCCTAATAGGCCAATTGGCAAATTGGACACTTAAACCCAGGTATAAAGTATAGTCTCCCAAAACTGCACGAGCCAAATGTCTCATTGACAACCGTTTTATCTTCCTTCAAAACTCATAGCTATAACTCATCTAAATTAATTCTTCCCCACAATGAAAAATATTCAGAAAATAAATTTAGCCTTAATAATTCTCATGAAATAAATTCGGAATTAATGAAACATTAATATCAATGAAAATGTACTCCTTTCAAGTTATGACAGAATGTCCTTATACACAAATGTTCCAGTAAGTGAAGTAATTGACATAACTACCGACTTAATATTTAGTGATGGAAGCTTTAGGGGTATGTCAAAAACGAATTCAAACAGATACTCCAACTGGCTGTCGGCGATTCCTTCACCATGTTCCACGAGACTTTTCCCAACAAGTAGATAGTTTGTCCATGGGTGATCCCTTGTCTGCCCCATTGGCAAATGTCTTTTTATCTCTCCACGAGAACCAATGGTTAAATGAGTGCCCTCTTGTTTTTAAACAAGTGCTTTATAGGAGATACGTAGACGATACTTGTGTATTTTTTGAAGATAAGAACAGTGAGAGTGAAGGAAAAATCTCGATTTACCCAAATGATATACATAGCAATATTAATTTTAGTATGTAAATTAAGAATAAAAATCAAATCCCCTTTTAAAATCTATTGCAGAAGAAAATCAACAATAAATTTGAAAATAGTATTTATCGCAAATCATGTTTCACGGGCATGAGTAGGAATTTTCTAAGTGAATGCTACGAACAATATAAAATGAAAACATTGTACACACTCTTTCCTAGGGCATTTCACTTAACATCCAACAAAATTAAATTTAATGAAGAAGTGTCCTTTCTGAATAATTTTTTAATCAAAGTGGTTTTACTCCTAATATGGTAAACAGATCATTAAGAGCTTTTTAAACAAAACGTTCTCCAAAACCCATGTGATATGGAACTGAGAAACAAAAATTATTTTTCAAATTCACATTTATGGATAACGTTACGAACTCCTTTCTTAAAAATGAAGTCACAAATTTATTTCATAGATATTATCCATAAATCACCCCTACGTTCGTATTTTATAATAACTTTAATCTTAAAACCATTTTAAAGCATAAAGTACAACTACCTCAACCCTTCTGTTCATTGGTAGTATATATTTTAAGTGTCCAATTCGCCATTTGGCCTATTATGGCTCGACTAAGAAGTCATTAACACCACAATACCATGAACATATGGGGTTGAGTATCAGAACAAACAGACACTTGACAAGACCGCTGGCGTCAAGCATTAGGGAACACTACCATGAAAAATGTAAGTGTGATTTCCCAATAAGCGATTTTAATATATCTTACAAAGGGAAAGATAAGACTGAAATTAGAATTGTAGAATCACTTTTAATTATAAGACAGAACCCCGAGTTAACTTTAGATTGCCAAAGTTATCCCTTAAAAATATTCTAACATGGTCCAATGCATTTAACATAAAGGCATACATATATATAAATCTATAACCAATAAACAATTTTGCATTTTTAATTTTATTCTTATATACGTATGTATGTGGATATGTATTTTTTTTCTAATTGTGACACCGGGACAGGCAAAGAAAATACTGCCCTCATCAATGAAGACCTGGGCATGAGAAATCATTAAGACGAAGGAAAAGAAAAAGTTACGGACAAGGCAGAGATGAGGTAATGATACACAAAGGAAAAGGACAGACTGAAAAAATAGTCAAAGTACTGAGGACCTAAAGGTATGGAGGATTAGACCCTGAGATGACGATAGATCCACTTTTTGAAGGAAGATAGGCAATAAGAATCTGGAAAGACAGAATAAGGAAGAGAGTCTCAGAGTCTGGAGGTGGATGGGAAGAAGCCATTGTTGCACCAACCAATCCGCGAGCTACAAATCTCCGCATAGTACCTGAGAGACGAAGCCGCTTGGCCAGTGTTATGCGGCCTCGGAAGTGGGAAAGGGATGCAACTCGTCAACTCATCAGAGCAACGATGGAAGTAGTAGCGATAGAAAAGAGAAAGGGATGATACCTTACAGCGAAGAGAGAGAGAGAATCCATATTAGAAGTAAAAGAAGGATCATTAATGAGTCTGACTGGCTTATATTCAACCCTATCAAGGAGATAAGTATAAGAAGAAGCACCCCAGATGTGTGAACAGTATTCTATGCAAGGACGGATAAGACCTTTATAGATTTTAAGTAATTGTAAAGAGGAAAAGTAATGATGAAAACGAAACAGAGCCCCCAATTTTTTGGATGCTGATTTAGAAATTTGGATTATGTGATTCTTCCTGGACAAGATAGAGGCTATATGGATTCCTAATATGTTGATAGAATTAAGAGGGTAAATTTCGTTAGTTTCAAAGACAATAGGGCTATCATAACTAGAAGAAGATAAAGAGATAGCCAGAAACTGGGTTTTTTTTTCTGTTTTTGTAGGTGTAGGCATGAATATGAACTCAGTGAAAGTTTGAAACATTGCAAAATGGTGTAGAAGACAACTGGAATAATAATTTGAAAATGTACTGGCTGGTGATCGTTCTACAATTCCTAATAAGAATACGTTTTCCCAAAACTAAAACTGTCTCAGTTATTATTATTATTATTATTATTATTATTATTATTATTATTATTATTATTATTATTATTATTATTATTATTATTATTATTATTATTATTATTATTATTATTATTATTATTATTTTTATTATTATAATTATTATTATTATTATTATTATTATTATTATTATTATTATTATTATTATTATTATTATTATTATTATTATTATTATTATTATTATTATTATTATTATTATTATTATTATCATATACAGACTCCTGTACTGAAACGAACGAGACAGCTAGCAGTAGAAGTTCATCTAGATATTTTTCAGAATATATCAAATCTCGACTATAACAAATACACATTAGCCCTCCAAGGCTATACGAGGTACGTGAAGAGCATTCCAATTCTCACAGCAGTTAATAAATATCAACCCCTGACATGCTAGTTATAACTATGTAAATTTTGAAAACTGATAAGAGTGGTGCCGCTTTCTTGCTCTTATAAATATGATTATAATATTATCCCTTTGGGTATTATGATAAGAACAATGATTTTCCACGTAATGCATATGAAAATTCATAATTGAAAGTTCTGTTGTGGGGTATCCCTTTTACATGTGCCCAATGCCTTTGATATATAACTTATTTGTATCCAGGACATATTCTCCTAATTGTTTGCATATAGTGGTTACCACTAGACTATGTTATGAATCTCAAAAACTTTCTAATTAATATTATAAAAGTGTGCTTATAGTTCCATTGGTATGTTATCATGCTTATGTTATTATTTTAAGATTCCTGCCGACTTACTTTGCTCACATGTATAGATTACCTCGATTTACTTTTCCACATTTCAAAGAGTCTTTCGTAGTCTACAAGATCATGGATTCTATTTAGCTAATTACGAACCAAACCTTGTGAAACCTGGCATTGCTGAAATTGGCGGAAGAGTCTTCCCACTCTACGGTGAACAATTATGGTTGAATGTACGAAGATGGAATTCGAGTATTGCAGCCCTGCCTTCAGACAAGGACTTTGATAGAGTAGAAGAATTTTAGATGTTGCTGCTCCATCTTCCATATCTCAGCGTGGTATGGTTTCCAACCATTTTCATTTTGATCATTGTATTTTTAATATTTTGCTAAAATAAATTCTTCTGTTAGATTTTTAAATATTTTTAGTATTTATATTCATTTCTTCATATTCTATTTACTTCTCAATTCATATGCCCTCCACATTGTAGCTTTTTCCAGTTTCTTTTATCTTGTTCATAACAATACACAAGAGACTGTTCATTTGTACTAATGTCTCGTTTTACAAGATTTGCATATTCCATGAAAGTTTTCCATATCCAGTACATACAATCTAGTCATTTTGATCCATAGCTCCTCATATTTTTACAGCTTCAAGTAGGTCACCAGATAAAGTCATTTTACCTTGTGAATACTCCTCTAAAAATGGTTTTCATGTTTTAATTCATGGATGTTTTTTTCTACCTTTCTGCTTTTTATCTTTCAAAGCACTGCTCTACTTCACATTTTATGCCACT
>JAXCGZ010001013.1:0-2500 GCA_037179515.1 Halocaridina rubra
CTTAGGAATGAACGCATTCTAACTGAATGCCACTATGTTCATATTACAGATTCCCCAACCTCACTCGTGGCTTCATTTTAGCATTTAATTCAAATCCCAATCTCATTCGGGCCATGAAATTATCAAATAAGCACATTACATATGTGAAAACATGAATCATTTTTTACCCCGACCGGGACTCGAACCTAGGACTTATAATTACTAAGTCAAGGCGCTACCAACTACACAACACAGAAGGTATAAAAGGAATCCAACCTTATAGCTTATATCTGCTATACTTAGGGATGAACGCATTCTAACTGAATGCCACTATATTCATATTACAGATTCCCCAACCTCACTCGTGGCTTCATTTTAGCATTTAATTCAATTCCCAATCTCATTCGGGTCATACAATAACCAAGCAAGCACATTACATATGTGAAAACATGAATCATTTTTTACCCCGACCGGGACTCGAACCTAGGACTTATAATTACTAAGTCAAGGCGCTACCAACTACACACCACAGAAGGTATAAAAGGAATCCAACCTTAGAGCTTATATCTGCTATACTTAGGGATGAACGCATTCTAACTGAATGCCACTATATTCATATTACAGATTCCCCAACCTCACTCGTGGCTTCATTTTAGCATTTAATGAGATTGGGAATTGAATTAAATGCTAAAATGAAGCCACGAGTGAGGTTGGGGAATCTGTAATATGAATATAGTGGCATTCAGTTAGAATGCGTTCATCCCTAAGTATAGCAGATATAAGCTATAAGGTTGGATTCCTTTTATACCTTCTGTGGTGTGTAGTTGGTAGCGCCTTGACTTAGTAATTATAAGTCCTAGGTTCGAGTCCCGGTCGGGGTAAAAAATGATTCATGTTTTCACATATGTAATGTGCTTGCTTGGTTATTGTATGACCCGAATGAGATTGGGAATTGAATTAAATGCTAAAATGAAGCCACGAGTGAGGTTGGGGAATCTGTAATATGAATATAGTGGCATTCAGTTAGAATGCGTTTATCCCTAAGTATAGCAGATATAAGCTATAAGGTTGGATTCTTTTTAGACCTTCTGTGGTGTGTAGTTGGTAGCGCCTTGACTTAGTAATTATAAGTCCTAGGTTCGAGTCCCGGTCGGGGTAAAAAATGATTCATGTTTTCACATATGTAATGTGCTTGCTTGGTTATTGTATGACCCGAATGAGATTGGGAATTGAATTAAATGCTAAAATGAAGCCACGAGTGAGGTTGGGGAACCTGTAATATGAATATAGTGGCATTCAGTTAGAATGCGTTCATCCCTAAATATAGCAGATTTAAGCTATAAGGTTGGATTCCTTTTATACCTTCTGTGGTGTGTAATTGGTAGCGCCTTGACTTAGTAATTATAAGTCCTAGGTTGGAGTCCCGGTCGGGGTAAAAAATAATTCATGTTTTCACATATGTAATGTGCTTGCTTGGTTATTGTATGACCCGAATGAGATTGGGAATTGAATTAAATGCTAAAATGAAGCCACGAGTGAGGTTGGGGAATCTGTAATATGAATATAGTGGCATTCAGTTAGAATGCGTTCATCCCTAAGTATAGCAGATATAAGCTATAAAGTTGGATTCCTTTTATACCTTCTGTGGTGTGTAGTTGGTAGCGCCTTGACTTAGTAATTATAAGTCCTAGGTTCGAGTCCCGGTCGGGGTAAAAAAATGATTCATGTTTTCACATATGTAATGTGCTTGCTTGGTTAATATATATATATATATATATATATATATATATATATATATATATATATATATATATATATATATATATATATATATATATATATATATATATATATATATATATATATATATATATATATATATATATATATATATATATATATATATATATATATATATATATATATATATATATATATATATATATATATATATATATATATATATATATATATATATATATATATATATATATATATATATATATATATATATATATATATATATATATATATATATATATATATATATATATATATATATATATATATATATATATATATATATATATATATATATATATATATATATATATATATATATATATATATATATATATATATATATATATATATATATATATATATATATATATATATATATATATATATATATATATATATATATATATATATATATATATATATATATATATATATATATATATATATATATATATATATATATATATATATATATATATATATATATATATATATATATATATATATATATATATATATATATATATATATATATATATATATATATATATATATATATATATATATATATATATATATATATATATATATATATATATATATATATATATATATATATATATATATATATATATATATATATATATATATATATATATATATATATATATATATATATATATATATATATATATATATATATATATATATATATATA
>JAXCGZ010001013.1:10000-22500 GCA_037179515.1 Halocaridina rubra
CAAAGGTGGAGCTGTGCCTACTGCAACACTAAAACTCATATTGCAAGGCTCATGGACCTTGAATCTCCTGACTTTGATGTTCTCTGGCTAAAAATCTATCTCTCCACTACCACTATATTCCTTTGCTCTGCCACTGTTCTCCAAACTCCACCGAGATTGTGTCTTTCTTTGGATATCTGTCCTCGTTCCATTAGTCCTTGCTATCTTCTCGCCCACATGCCAAAGTTCTCTATATTGGAGACTTCAATGTACAACACAGTGAGAGGGTTAATTCTTATCACACGATCTGGAGCAAATTATCAAATATCCTACTCGTATTCCTGATCAACAACATCATTCAGCAAACATTCTTGTCCTATTTCTTACTCCTAAGTCTTCAAACTGCTCTTCTTCTGTGATTTCCCTTCTTGGTAAATCTATCCGTAGAGTTTAATAAAACACTAGACCTAGCAGACCTAAATCAAATGATAAAAAGTCTTGCAGATTTGGTGAAAATTTTGGAAGCAGATGATGAAGAGGTGAAAGCCTTACAACACAGGGTAGAATTGCTAGAATCAGACACTGTCCTACTTAAAAGAGATATATCTACTCTGAGACTGCTAATAGAAACATCTCCACCTCTCAATTCAGTGCTGTCACCTAATAACGACGATGTCCTTTCCATCAACAATCTTCAAGTTTCGCAAACTAGTTTTCTGTCTCTTCTCACAATTCCTTCAGTGCATTTAAAGACGAATGTGACAGCGTTAGTGAAGAAGAGGTAGATCCAGATAAAAGTGATGGTCAACAACATGACAGCCAGAGTACACCATCCGGCACAAATAATCATTCAGTAACAGGTTACAAAACAGTTAAGAAACAATAGCGTCCTTCCCCACTACTCCTAACAACACAACAACATTCACCAACCAAGAACAACCTGATTACACTTTCCAGAACTAATAACCAACCCAGTAAAGACTTCCAAAACAGCGAGGAAGATATAGAGCCCTTCTCCACTACTAACAACATAGCAACTATCACTAACCAGGACAACAAAATTACACCATCCAGCACAAATAACCAAGCCAGCAATAGGTTGCAAAACAGTGAAGTAAACAGAAGAGACAAAATAGGAGCAGTCTGTAATCTAAACAGTCCATTGAATTCCTCTCCCCCACAGCCACAGTTATCCAATAATGCAAGTACAAGGGTTACAGCTCAAATATATACTCACATTCCTGGCAACCTCTATGAGAGAGAGACACATAATATTTTGACATATAAAGGCATTCCCTTTGAAGATGTCTTGATTAGGGAGCTTTCACGCAAACCAGATTGGATCTCCTTCACAATAACGATATTGAAAGAATTTGAATATGTGGCTTATAAACTGAATCAATGGCCTACAGGCACAATTGTCCAGCCATTTCGTGGGGGCAAATAGTGGACATAAACCTGGAATAAACAGCAAAGAGCTTATGAAAAGATCCCCTATCAGCGAGACTACAGAAAGAGATACGGCACATTCTCTAGTCATCATTAACCATTAACGGCAGTTACAAACATCAGGATCCATGGACTATCCCCAGAACATACTTTGATGATAAATTCCAAGAAGTATCAGACAGTCGAAATAAACCAATGGACAAACCCAAGAACAAACATCAAATATGACTACGGATGCATCCCTGAAGCATGGTAAAATTGTAACATTAGTGCATGTGAATGCTCAGTCCTTTCTTGCTCATTTTGAGGAAATAATAATGTTAACAAAAGACCACAACATAGATATCCTCAGTGTGAGTGCAACTTGGCTTCTTCCTTACAACTGAAATTAAATATGTGAATATCTCAGCATTTAAAATATTTCATAATGACCATGGTCGAGGTGGTGGGACCTGTATTTATGCTAGAAATTATATCAATGCATCAGAAATAAATACAAGTCTATAAAAAAACTGAAGAGCTCAAAGATATATGGATCAGTGTGCAGTATCAGAAACTTCCTTCTTTCATTATAGGGTGAGTTTACCGTCACCCAAAAGCACATTCCAGTTCAAATAGTCATCTGCTAGAAACATTCAGAAATATCTGTGTGCACCATAAACCCGTATACATACTTGGAGACTTTAATGATGACTTCCTCTCAGCAGATAACAAAATAAAAAGGGCGATCAAAACTGTGAAGTTAACACAAATAGTGAAAAAAGCGACCCATATAACCCTTAATTCTAGGACTCTGATATATCAGATGATAATAAATAAAGTGGAAATTATATCCTATAGGGAAGTGGTTCCCTGCCCAATTGCAGTTCACGAGCTCAATATTGCTATGCTAAACATAAACAAGCCCAAAAGGAAGCATGTCTTCGAGACATTCTGGTGCCTAAAAAGTTACTCCCCTGATATCTTTTGTAAAGTATTAATCAACAACAGAAATGCACTTAATGGTAATAAACACTGAAAATGCCGATTTGCAGGTTGAAATTTTAACAAAAGTCTTCCATGAATGCATAGTAAGTTGTGCACACATTGTAGCAAGAAATATAACCCACCTTTCAACCTCCTTGCTAACTAATGACATCAACGAGGCAATGCAAATCAGAAATAAAAAATAAAAAGAGCTAGAAATGAATAGATGTGATATGACTCTCCATAAACGTTATAAAGTACATAAAAAAAAGTTTCAAATCCTTCATTGATATAAGTAAAAAATAATTTTACAAAAAACAATTTAATGACTCTAGACATTATACAGCGGCAACATAGAAAGTGATAAGAAGCATGATACCAAATGGAAAGGCTACCTCAGAAGGTTATGAAAATATTACGGATTTGAAAGACAAAGTGGAAAACTTTAATAACTATTTTGCTATTGGGAAAATACATATGAGAAAACGCAAGAAAACATCAACTCAGTGAACATGAGTAATTACTTAAATGACAATTCTTCCATTGTAAAATAAAGAGATTACTTAAAAATAAATCCTGTTGATTGTGCTACCCTGTATCAAGTGGTGTTATTACTACTATTAATAACATTATTGTTAACATTTTTATTACAGTATAATTGTTATTATTATTATTTTTATATGTATCTCTTAACTCAATGTAATCTAGTTTGTGGCCATCTCTGTTTTACGCAATTGACCATGATTTTCTTATTCTACTTATCAAGAGCTTTTAGAAAAATTTGGGTGATTGATCTGAATTTGCCTAACTTTTGCTACAGAAGGTGCTTTTCAAAATCGCCACAAACATGTGCAGGCAATGCAAGCTAAAATTTATCCTTGTTTTTCCTCTCATGTAATGTGCATAACTGATGAAATATGCACATGCATTAACCAATTATTTGGTCACATATGAATAGGAATGCATCCAGACTCATGTGGCCATCATTTCATGGCTGTAATTCTGAAATTTTGGGCCATTACCAGCTACAAGAAACCTCACCCCTGGGGCATTCTCGGGAGCAGTGCATCATAGACTTGGGGTTTGTTTTTACCAGGAGTGGGCCCCTTCCCAAGCACAGCAGTGTTTTCCCTTAGCCAAGATATGAGTTATTTAGTATTCTACAGCTCCATAGTGGAGATCTATTTCTATCTCTCTTCTCTTTCTCCTTGGCCTCGATATCCTTTCCTTTTCCCCGTCTGAATCATTCTCAGTTCAATTGATTTATCTATCTCTTCATTATGGTTTTTATTGTTTGTCAGATCAGTTATGAGGATTTCTACAGTTATCTGTCTTCTGTCACTTGCAGAACACGCTGCATTTTACCATCGTTACACAGCAAGGACAAGTTACGTGAGCACATTTGCCGCAATGAGACACCACTCTCCAACGTGGCTCCAAAGATCTCCATGATGTCAAAGGAAGATGATTTTCATTCTCATGTGCAAAACCATAATCTAGTGGATCTAGATCTGCTGTTCCGATGTGGAGTTGCCTGTCTAGAACATGCATGGTGGTATATGCATTGAAAAATGCACAGGAGATGTGAGGTGTCAAACCTTGAGTTGTCGGTGGCAGATTCTGGTGTGAGTCTGACTTTGAGAAATGAAACTGATGTGCTCGAAGTTGGACAAAATTGCTGGACATGTTTCCAGCATCTACGACATGCACCAAGTACTGTTCTGCCTGCTGGATCAATGAAGACTCTAGTGGAGCAGTTGTGCCAAATCCTTGCAAGTAAATCACAGGTTCGTCCTTGAGAGCTGCTTTCTTTGTGCCTATTTTACTGGTGATGTCACACACTGCGAGACTGTGTAGTGCTGGAAGGACTGTGCACATGCGAGGGCCCAGTTTTGCATGCCAAATGTGAAGAGTGACAAAACGAGTAGTGTTGCCTATCCCTGCCCTTACCCACAGTTCCTGAAGACCCTCTTGAGAAAAGTAGCCAAATGAAATAACAGGGCAATAATTACATCAGTATTGTTGGATAGAGCAACACATGTTTTGTTACCTGCTCAGAGACAATCTAGCATGTGCATGGGTATACAGAGATCTGCTTCTTCAACTTGGGACTGCAGGTGCTGCATGGTATCTTCTGTTCCATTGGGGATCTTTTAACACTACCATTTATTACTGTCCATGCATAGCTGGCTGAGAATGGTCGGCTCTCCATGCGTTTTTGAAGGCCTTTGCGCAAGTATCCATAGATTAGTTATTACAGCTGCACTTTCTTTTGGCTTGATGGCCAGAATGATGTCATGTCCTTGGGAATTGGTGTAGAGAGGTAAATTGAGTTGAATACTACCAGAGTCTTGCTGCATCTCTGCAACTTCTCTGTATCTTTCACTGATGGGTTGTCATTGTAAATGTCAAATATGTAATCACATCTGCCATATTGATGATACATGTCATTCATTTCTGCAAACTTTGAAAGCAGATCGGAGAAAATTGTGAGTCCAGACAGAAGCACTCTGTAGATTGTTGCCATGATATCAGTAAGGAAGGTTGAGGTAAATCTATGCTGGTAGCAATACTCATCTGGCTTGAGGGCTTCCTCTAATTCACGAATGAGTTGGCTCTTATCTAGTTTGGTCATGAACCCATCATCACCAAATAGCATGGGGGAAGGTACAACATCATATGTCAGAAGAACGACTGTACAGAGACCTCTCTCTCTAGCTACTTCAATTGATTTTTTAGTCATATTCATGGCTCTGATCACCTTCTTGACTATTTTCTTGGGTTTATCTTTGAAGGAGATCATGGTTTTGAGGTTCCTCTGTGAAAAGTGTCTCTCAGTTGGACAGTTTTGTTGATGATAGTTTCTCTGTGAAAAGCTTGGTATTTCTTCTTGCCTTCTTCAGATGCATTCAGGACATCCTTTTTTATTTCTTCTGTTATCAATTGCTTTGTCACAAAGTTGTGTAGCTCTGCAGGATAATCAGCTGAGAATGTTGACCCTCTCTCTTCAATAAACTTCATTATATTTTGGACGTGTCCTTCTTGTCTGTTGTGGTTGCCTGTATTGATTCATATTGGTACCATGCCTCAGATGTGCTCTCATGGACACCAGCATATTCACGGTGCAAATTTTTTCACAGCCATCATTTCATGGTAGATTAAATCTCAATGAGCAATGTATTGCTTCTGTTTTGCCTGTCCAGTGACACCATCACTGCACTTTGATGAGAGGTTGATTGTCTGCTCAGGCTTTTGATCACCACCAACTGCTGAGAAATGCCCATGCCTGTCCTTAATTGAGAAAGAATGTCCCTCAGAGAAGTGCTTAAAACTGTGGGGGCTGTTTCAGGTTGGTGTTTTTGCATCCTCTATATACATTGTACCCCATCGAAGATAATTAGTGGAATCCCAAGCAGCAAACTTGTAAAGTTCACGATGCACCTGCCATAAATCTTCTCAGTCAGCTCGTAACAGATCAAGAGTTATTTCATGCCGTTACAGAAACTGACACCAGAATTGGAATATCTCGTTTGTAGAAAATTTTGCCTCTACAAAATTCTTCAGATCACTGACTAGCTAGGATGACGACATATGGAACTCCTCCAAGGATCTTCTACTCTCTATTGTATTTCCAGTAACACTGCTTTTATTCAGCTCACCTAAGATATCTAGTTCTTGAGAGTAACTTGTAATTCCTTTCTCCATGAAGAACTCCTTGTACAGTAGGCATTGCATTGATTCAGCCAGGAGTTTTTGTGCATCCAGTGAACAGTTATATTGGCCTCCATTAAGAATAGAGTTTTGAATCAATGTTGGCCCATAGACTCCTGCTTCTAGTCACACATTCTCTGCACCACTTCCTTCCAAACTCTTTCCAGTGGATTTTAGCATAGTCTTGATAGTGTGGATAATTCCAAGATATAATACAAGACTCTTGAATTCTGCTGGTAGCATAAGTTTGATCTCCTTGGCCATGCAGTACACCTTTTCATTGGCATAAACAGGAAGCTGGGACTGGACCAGTTGTGAGCATATTGCCACCAGATTCTTCATCTGTGTGTAGACAGAACTATAACATGTGACAGGATATGGTAGTACGGGCTAGAATGCTACATGCTTGAGTGGAACATTTTCGTCTGTCCAGACAGCATTACTGGCACTCCAAGAAGGTATGGACTGCAAATTAGGATAGATAATCCTAGCAAACTAGTTATCTTTGACTTCAAGGCTTAAGCGCCCAATTGACCATGCAATGTCAGTGAACCTCTTATGGTTTGTGATATCAGATTTGCAAAGCTCCTCATTGCCTTTAAATTAATTTGGAAGGTCTGGTCATTTCACTGGAGTTCCAACCTCTTGAAGAATCTGGCAGGGTATCAGATCGTTTTGGCTTAAGTAGCTGGGAACTGGGCTTGTCCTGATAGAGTACACACACTGTGTCATGCTCATATACATTTGCTCTTTCATGATCCCAGTTATCGACACCTGCTAACGTGAATTTTCCAGGATCAAAATGGGCTGGTAATGCCACAGTCTGCTCGTTCTGCTGTGCAGTGTAGATTGCAATGTCATATTGATTTTGCCGTAATTCTGCAGAACTTAGTGCAAGCCCTTGGTGGTTCAAGATGCTTGCAAGGATTTTTCCTCCACGTCCAAGACTGTGAGCTGATTCAGCATTCATTGTAAGCATTGTGTTTGCTTTCTGCAAACACAATGCTCTCAGTACATGGTCTGGAACAAAGTTTGGAACTTCCTGCATCGTTGAGTAGATAGGGAACCACCAGTGGTTTGTTCACAACTTTTATTATCTTGATTCTCATCATTCTCAGATTGATCTGCATCATCAAATTCTTCATCATTATCTTCATCTGCAGTGTTCACTTTCATCATTACAGCTTCAGCTGCTTTGGGGTATGTCAAATGGTTGAAATAGTAGAGATATCCAAAAAAGCTAACAATTGATTTAAGTATTTTCATACAGCAGTATACCTGTTCCAAATCTTCAGCATCCCCAAATCTATCATCTAAATCAAAGCCATAACTGTTAAGACTTTGTCTCATCACACTGGCACACACTTTTATGTGGTCAACACATCAAATACGCTCTGCCAAAACCTCTGCTCTGTTACATGGCACACTGTAAACCATCAAAGACCTGCGAACCTCATCAGGATATGTGAAATCAATAGTACTTCCAAACTGTCTCACCAGATATACCTTCACATCTCTATTTCAAAATTGATGCTCCTCATCAGCAATTCTATTCAATTGGTCTCTAATTGAAGAGAGTTCATAACCAATGCCACTTTTTAGCCCCACTTCTAACTCGGAGACAATATCACTCCATGCATGCTGCTTGGGGTTCATCTCTTGGGGTTCACCTGTTGAACTTTGAGCACACTCAAATTTGAGGAGGCATTTTGTCATGCAATTTTTATGGTAGTACAAATCAAATCCAAAAGCGCATGCTCATCCAGGATGTCAAAATGCGATGAAAGACATCATCCTGAAAGAAGTTTACTGCTTATAAGAATGTGGTGACACATATTGACTCAGATATACGGAACTTCTTGAAGTCGCATTTGTATGACTTATTGCCACATATGGTACAAAGTGAGAAGGTCACAGTTTTGGAATCTACAGAGTTGGAGGTGAATGCACAGCTGAGTGAGAACAAGTCGAAATCCCATCTGGACTGCCAGTTTCATGTGAAGATTGTGGTGGGTTTCCTTCTTTGAGGTTTTTGAGCAAGGTTGCATGGTTGTACCTCTTGTAGCACTTATTTGAAACATGATAGACAAAGTCACTATTGGCTGGAAGCAGTTTTATGCATTTTGCTACAAGGTTATTTCACATTTTGCTAGACTCCCGTATTCGTTTTCAAGGCAATGGATGTGCTGACCAATTTCTCTTGTGATGCCTCTTGACACATGACACTCCTCTCCTTGTCATACATAACAGCTTCAGGACTTGACGTGACTTGACTTGAAAGTTGAATGGATTCCATCATTAAGGGTTGATTAGGACTCTTTAGACCTATTCTGAAATGTAAAATAAATCAGCATGAATGACATTTACTTTGCTTTACATTCACTAGTACACAACCATTTCCTGGCTCTAGGGGAGTTCGTAGCCATCTCTGTTCTCCTAAACATTCCCCACATCTGTAGCGTTTTCTCTCTTTTTTCCTCACAGTTGTTATTATTTATGGAAGGTCCACAACTAATGGCCCTCAGTACCCGACATAGAGGGGTGCGAAGAATCTCCGGGGATCGTGTTGACACCAATATTGGCTTGAGGGCAGAAACGCCTGGTGGTAGTAATGGTTCTGCCCTTAACCATATACCTCCCAATAGATCTTCTTTCACTCTTCACTGTTCTAACATTCGTGGGCTAAACTCTAATCTTTCGTCTGTGGAACAGCACTTCCTCCTCCTTTCTAAAACCCAGCTGTCTATACATGCTTCCAATGACCCATTTCAAATCTCTCACTATAATCTGTATACTCGTTTTCGTTCAAAAGGTGGGATCTGTGCCTATTGCAACACTAACACTCCTACTGCGAGACTCATGGACCTTGAATCTCCCGGCTTTGATGTTCTCTGGCTAAAAGTCTATCTCTCCAGTACTGCTATCATCCGTTGCTTCTGCTAATGTTCTCTTTGAAAATATCTGTACTCATGCCATTATTCCTTGCTATCTTCTCACCCAC
This sequence comes from Halocaridina rubra, assembly GCA_037179515.1. NCBI lineage: Eukaryota > Metazoa > Arthropoda > Malacostraca > Decapoda > Atyidae > Halocaridina > Halocaridina rubra. Next base: position 19,107 of record JAXCGZ010001013.1, read on the forward strand.
ATGCCGATGTTCTCTACATTTGAGACTTCAATGTACACCACAGTGAGTGGCATCATTCTTCTCACACTGATGTGGGAGGAAGTGAAGCCCTTGCCTTCTCTATTACTAACGATCTGGAGCAAATTATCAAACATCCTACTCGTGTTCCCGATCGTCACGAACATGCAGCAAACATTCTTGACCTATTTCTTACTTCTAACCCTTTAAAATACTCTTATTCTGTGAATTCCCCTCTTGGTAAATCTGACCACTCTATGATCTCAATCTCTTCCATTTTTGCTCCCCCTCCACCAATCCCTCCTACTCAGCCCCGCCTTTGGCACTTTGATCGTACCCAACATGAAAATTTGCGAAACTTCCTCTTTGATTTCCCATGGGATGACTACTGCTTTCGGTCCCGCAACCCTGATCAGGTAACTCTAAAAGTTCCTGGACTATGATTGCGGGATTGGAGGTGTACATCCTCTCTTCTACAAAAACCTTCTCTCCTCCTAATCCTTGGTTTGACTGTGCCTGCTCCATGGCTATCCAGGCCAAGAATCGGGGACACCAATCTTACCAAGCCTCTCCTTCCGATTTAACTCACTCTGCTTTTATTGTAGCTAGGACTTGCTGTACTGCTCAGATTCGAAGATCTAAGGCTTCCTTTATATGAAGGAAAGTTAATGACCTTAACTCATCTCCCAATAACAAATGCTTCAGATCCTAAGCCAATAACCTTTCCAAAAACTTCTGTAACTCAAGCTTTCCCCCTCCCATTCGTTCTGATGGTTCAATAACTTGCTCTCCCACTGACAAAGCCACTCTCTTTGCTCTCATTTCTCTTCTAACTCTTCTATAAACAATTCCAGCACACCTGTTCCTCAATCTTTACCCCTCTCTAACCCTATGCCCTCAATTATCCTTTCGTCATGCAAACTTCATTAGGTTCTTCGCTCGCTCAAGATGAACAAGGCATCTGGTCCCGATAGTATACCTGCAAGGTTCCTTAAGGAGTGTGCATATGAACTGGCTCCCGTACTTTGCCGTCGTTTCCACCTCATTCTATCAACCAGTATCTATCCTTCATCTTGGAAGCATGCTGTAGTTCAACCTGTTCCTAAGAAGGGTGACCACTCTATTCCTTCAAACTACCGACCAATTGCCCTAACCTCCTCTATTGCTAAAGTTTTCGAAACCTTGCTCAATGCTTATTTCTTGAAACGCCTTGAATCTAACTCACTTATGTCCAATTACCAGTACAGCTTCTGCAAGGCAAGATCCACTGGTGACTTCTGTCCTATCTTATTCATGTATGGTCATTTTCTCTGAGGGACTATGGGGAATCCTTTGTCGTAGCCCTTGATATCTCTAAGGCTTTTGACAGAGTCTGCCACAAGGCTCTGTTGGCCAAACTCCCTGCGTATGGCTTTACCCCTTCTTTCTGTTCTCTGATTTCCAGTTTTCTTACTGACCATTTTATATCTGTAGTTGTTGATGGTGTGACATCTACCCCTTTCTTTGTTACCAGTGGTGTTCCACAGGACTCTGTTTTTTCACCTAATATGTTCCTTCTCTTCATCAGTGATCTTCTATGGTCTCTATCTTTCTCTCTCCTTTCTGCCTTTGCTAATGATTCTAGCCTTCACTTTTCCTCTGCCTTTTCTTCACAACCTTCATCTTCTACTCTTAATCAGTCTTGTATCACTCTTTCTTCTACTCTCAACTACGATTTGTAGGAGTATCTGAGTGGGGCACTCAAAATTTAGTCAAATTCAATACCTCCAAGACACACTTTCTGACTATCGCTTTATCTTCTTCTTCTCCTGATAACCCTATTTTCTTTGAAACTAACAAAATATACCCTCTTAATTCTATCAACATATAGGGAATCCATATAGCCTTTAACTTGTCTTGGAGGAATCACATAATCCAAATTTCTAAATCTTCATCCAAAAAATTGGGGGTTATGTTTCGTTTTCATCATTACTTTTCCTCTTTACAGTTACTTAAAATTTATAAAGGTCTTATCTGTCCCTGCTTAGAGTACTGCTCACACATCTTGGGTGCTTTTTCTTATACTTATCTTCTTGATTGGGTTGAATCTAAGGCAGTCAGACTCATTAATGATCCTTCTCTTACTTCTGAACTGAATTCTCTCTCTATCTTCTCTGTAAGGTATCTTCCCTTTCTCTTTTCTATTGCTACTACTTTCATCGCTGCTCTGATGAGTTGTCAAGTTGCATCCCGCCCCCACTGCCGAGGCTGCGTAACACTCACCTAGCGGCCTCATCTCAAAGGAACTGTGTGGAGATTTGTAGCTCACAGATTGGTGATGCAGCGACTGCTTCTTCTCCTCTTCCTCCAGACTCTGGAACTCTCTTCCTTCTTCTGTCCTTCCTAATTTTTATGACCTTTAATCCTTCAAAAAGCAGATCTATCGTTATCTCAGGGCCTAGTCCTCCATATCTCTGAGTTCTCTGTACTTTGACTGGTTTTACTGTCTGTTGTTTACCCTCATCTCTACCTTGTCTTTAACCTTTTTCTTTTCCTTCCCCTTGGTATTTTCTCATGCCCGGGCCTTTATTGATGAGGACAGTTTCTGCTTGTCCCGTTGTCACACTCATAAAAAAAGAAAACTAATTATATAGAATATCACTGCATCTAATTGATGACCCACAGTCATATTCAGGCTCAAGTTTGGGCACCAGAGACCACTGTAACACTGTTTTAATTTTATGACTCCTTGATTATAATTACTTGAGTTGGCTTGTTGAGTATTACTCTTTTCATTGATTTATTGACCATGAAACATGGATATAGCCTCCAAAAATAATGACTCTATATTTTTTAAAAGACCGAGTTATAGATAAAAATGTTGATTTCTAGGTGGCCATTTTGAAATTCAAGATGGCTGAACACAAAATGAGTCAGTGTCTTAACTAGTGGTTTTATTTTGTTCCTTGAGCCTGAAAACATAGGTATTGACGCCAAAATCAGGTCTCTGTAGGTCTCGTAAGCCGAGATATGGCCAAAAGTAGTTACTTTGGCTACGATTTTGAAAAGCGCCCTCTGTAGCAAAAGTTAGGCAAATTCAGATCTATCACCCAAATTTTTTGTAATTCCTTGATGTGTGGAACAAGAAAATCATAGTTGATTGAGTAAAACAGAGATGGCCATGAACTTCCCCCTAGAGCCAAGAGTAGTATATTTTACCTTCTTACTTATTAGTTTAATTACATGTCCTCTTATAAGTGTACTCTTAGTTTTGTAAAAGAAGAGCCATTGTAAATGGAAATAAATGCTTGTTTGTTTGTTTGTTTCATTACTGCTTTTGTCCTGCAACCCTGATCAGGTAGCCCTAAAAGTTGCCGAGATCATGACCTCGGGAATGGAGGTGTACATCACCCTCTCT